>SJYC01129612.1:0-39442 GCA_006408675.1 Madoqua kirkii | reverse complement strand
TTATTGTCATTGCCTGGAAGTAGAGCATCCAGCTGGCAATTTCTAGCACTTGCTGTTTATAACCAAAGTTACGTTGCTCTTGATGAGAGACAAAGAGGAAAAAAAAAAAAAGGATGACATGTGGGAAACCAGTAACTGAAAAGAAAGAATATTCATTTTGGTAAGAGACAATCGGACAGTCTTAATGAGTAGTCAAAGTGAAATGGTCTTTAGTTGCAAGTGTATAAGAGGACATTTGTTTTCCTGTGCTGCACATCCATGTGATTTCAGTGTATTTTGTTCCTCATCCTTAATCTCTAAGAGGCCCTGACATGCCTCTGTTTTATCCTACCATCATCCAAACGCAGAATTTGTCCGATTTGCACTGCCATCCTCACCCTTAAACACATACGTGAACTCATGTCAGTAAGTATCAGCCCTTAGTCAGTGGCTTATTGGGAACGGTCTGCAGCTGTGGGACTTGCTGTGCATATTCCCCAGTGCTGTGTCTGCCTTGGCCTTACATGAAGTTCAGTTCCACAGGTGTTGATATATACTGTTGCTCAGTGCCTGAGGTACTGGTTTAATTACTCACGGTCCGAAATACTGACCTTCATACTAACTAATAACTCCTGAAATGAAGGAAAAGAAAAGCAAAGTTGGCACAAATTAGGAATTCCAAAAGTACACGTAGACAATGGTTGGATGTGTAAGTGAGCAAACAGGAGACTGTCCCCATTCTCCTCTGGCACAGGGCAAGGAGAAAACTCAGAATGGACAGCAGGGGATACATTTGCAAACTAGTTCTGGAAGAGCTGAGAGCCCGATGGACAGAGGTGCAGAGGGTGAAAGAGATGGAGCGCAGCAGGGTTACCGTGGGTCCCTCGTGATTAGACAAACCTGGCTCCTTACTATTCCAGAAGAGTGTAGACTACCTCTAATAATAGGCCTTTAAGTGATAACTCACCTAGGTGTCTGTGAAATAATAAGCAGAACTTTTCTGTTCAAAGTTTTACCAACTTTTACAGGTAGTACAAGGGACCTTCTTGGCAGTCTAGTAGTTAAGACTTAACCTTCCAGTGTAGAGGATGGGGGTTCAGTCCCCAGTCAGGGAGCCTCATGGCCCAAAACCCCAAAAAACATAAACAGAAGCAATTTTGTAGCAAATTAAATAAGGACTTTAAAAACGGTCCACAGCAAAAAAAATAAAATAAAATAAAAAAAGGTAGTAAAAAAGTAAGTAGCTCCAGAACTAGAATACTTAAAGTTGCCACCTTGTCATGAATTATAAAACATTTTTTATAGTTTTACTGAGTCCAATACACTCATATATATGTATACATACATATATATATATGTATATATTTATCAGCTGACTTTCAAATAACAGAGTGAGATAAGCTGAACAAATACATATATCCTATAATACAGATGAGGAAAGTAGGGGTCAAGAGCTTTGGAAATAATAGATTCCAGTAACAGGGAAAATATGAGTTGTATCCTACTACAGATTGGAGAAGGCAATGGCAACCCACTCCAGTACTCTTGCCTGGAAAATTTTATGGACAGAGGAGCCTGGTAGGCAGCAGTCCATGAGCTCACTAAGAGTCGGACATGGCTGAGCGACTTCACTTTCACTTTTCACTTTCATGCATTGGAGAAGAAAATGACAACCCACTCCAGTGTTCTTGCTTGGAGAATCCCAAGGACGGGGGAGCCTGGTGGGCTTCAGTCTGTGGGGTCACACAGAGTCGGACACGACTGAAGTGACTTAGCAGCAGCAGCAGCATTCTACTACAGATTAATAGGATAATGGGTGATGGAAAATAAATTAACCCTTGGATAATTAGCCCTGATGAGACTTTAAACACAAGAGATTTTCGCAATTGGATGTTGAGAGCCACACAATAAAATAAAATAAATGATGACAAGTTGGATCTGAACTTCAAAGTGTTCCTTCCAAAGAGTTCATTAGTTGAGAACAAAACAAAATACAAATGTTTGTCCTACTTAAAATGTATGCCAGACTGTCCTCAACTCAAAGCCTTTAATAGTTTCCCAACCGAGTCAAAGTCAACGTTTTACAAACCGGCTGCTTCTTACTCTTCTGACTTCCTGTTCTGTTATTCTCCATTTTTATGAGCGCTGTGCTGGTTTCTTTCATATGTCAACTTGACTGGGCTAAGGGATAGATACCCAAGTAGCTGGGAAAACATGTTTCTGCGGACCTTGGTGGAGGTGTTTTTTGCGCTGATTCCGTAGACTGAACAAAGAGGATTCGCAGTCACCAGCATGGGTGAATGTCTTCCAGTCTGTTGAGAGCCCCAATATAACAAAAGAGAGAAGAAAGGGCGAATTTTCTCTTTTTCATTCATGAACTGGAAAGTTCCTCTTTTTTTGCCCTTGGATGCGGATGGTTCCTGGCCTTTTACCCTGGGGCTTACTCTAGTGATCCTCTGGTTCTCCAGTCTTCAGACTGAGACGCCCACCCTCGAGCATCACCCAGAGCGAGCTGCACTCAGCGTGCTCTGCAACAGCTTCCCACTAGCTGTCTCTTTTGCACAGGGTTGGCACCCCACTCCAGTACTCTTGCCTGGAAAATCCCATGGACCAAGGAGCCTGGTGGGCTACAGTCCATGGGGTCGCTAGGAGTCAGACACAACTGAGCGACTTCACTTTCATTTTCACTTTTCACTTTCATGCATTGGAGAAGGAAATGGCAACCCACTCCAGTGTCCTTGCCTGGGGAACCCCAGGGACGGGGGAGCCTGGTGGGCTGCCGTCTATGGGGTCGCACAGAGTCGGGCAAGACTCAAGCGACTTAGCAGGAGCAGCAGCAATGTGTGCCGGTGCTCCTCAGTCTGTCCCAGCCTCTCCTTCCCCTGTTGTGTCCACAAGTCCATTTTTCTGTCTGTGTCTCTATTCCGGCAGCGGCTGCTCAGAGTAGCTAGTGCTGGAATAGGATGCAGATGATTCCTTTGGTCTGATCAGTTAAGAGATCATATAGTTCCATAAGGAGAAGAACCCAGAGACTAACAGCAAGGTCTACTGAAGGCTTTTTCTTTCTTCTTTTATGTATGTCCATGAATGGATGATATGAAATGTGTGTATAATTCTCTAGAATTTGACTTCTGTCTTATTTGATGAGTCACTCTGGAAGCTTACTGATAAGAAATTATTCTAAAGAGGTATTAGTGTATTTTGTGGGTATATTTTATTTTTTTAAGACTTTTCCATCCTAACAACTTAGTCCAACCCAAAATGAATTGGTCAGCAACCAATGAACTTGAGGAAGACCCTCAGACCTCAGATGAGAGAATGACACCGGCTGACACTGATTTTGGTCTTCTGACATCTTGTTATCAGCTAAATTGTGTCCCCATCAAATTCATATATTAAAGCTCTGAAGTGAAGTGAAGACGCTCAGTTGTGTCCGACTCTTTTTGACCCCATGGACTGTAGCCTACTAGGCTCCTCCCTCCATGGGGTTTTCCAGGCAAGAGTACTAGAGTGGGTTGCCATTTCCTTCTCCAGAGGATCTTCCCCACCCAGGGATTTTACCCAGGTCTCCAACATTGTAGGCATGCGCTTTACCATCTGAGCCACCAGGGAAATCCCAATTAAAGCTCTAATCCCTAGTATTTCAGAATGTGGCTGTGCTTGGACATAGGATCTTTTAAGCTGTAGTAAAACGAATGAGGCTGTTAGCACGAACACTAATTTGGCGTGACAAGAGTCATAAGAATAGGAAATTTGCATACAGTCAGAGACCCCCTGCTGGCTCAGGGGGTAAAGAATCCGCCTGCAGTGCTGGAGACTCAGGCTTCACCTCTGGGTCAGGAAGATCCTCTGGAGAAGGGAACAGCTCCCCACTCCAGGAGTCTTGTCTAGAGAAGTGCATGGACAGAGGAGCCTGGCGAGCTACAGATCGAGGTGTTGCAAAGAATCAGACACAGTTGAGCAACTAACACTTCCCCTTTCACACTTGAGACCCCAGGGAAGTGCATGCCAAGAAATAAAACTATTTGCAGACACAGCGAAGGCAAGAACTCAGTTGAGCCCTGGGATAGGAAATACAGAAACTAAGAGATAATTAATGGATTTTGTTTAAAGTCACTAAATTTGTGGTAATTTGTTCTGCACAATAGAGAATTAATACAACATATAATTACATCCGTGTCCTCTTGGGGCTTACAATTAAGCAGAGTATGGTAACTAAACAGACAACAGACACAAATACAAATGAGTAAATGTGTAGTCATTTCTCCATCAGTAAAATGAGACAGACGTTGGATTTAAGTGTCTATATTTTTTCAGCTCTACAGTCTTTCCCTGGCCGCTTTGTTATAATGGTGGTTTTGTCAGGTAGTATTCGATGTATTAATCAAGATTCTCTCAATGTTTGTTCTGTGTATCAGGACAGAAATATGCATAATATCCACAATGTTGACCCACAGGAATTTCAGGGTATTGAATTTCTTTTGAATTATTGTGAAAATGTAAAAGTTATACTCAGTCAAGCTTTTATATGTGTAAATACATGTGTGTGTGTGTGCTAAACTGCTTCAGTCATGTTAGACTCTCTGCAGCTCCGTAAACTGTATAGCCCACCAGGCTTCTCTGTCCATGGGACTCTGCAGGCAAGGATGCTCGAGCAGGCTGCTATGCCCTCCTCCAGGGGATCTTCATCACCCAGGAATCAAGATCGCATGTCTTACATCTCCTTCACTGGGAGGCAAGTCCCTCACCGCTAGTGCCACCAGGGAAGCCCCTTATGTGTAATAGTGCATAATCTTTGTTTAAGTATATGGAGTCATTTGATAAAGCTAAATATGCAATTTTTTAACTGTACTGCATAATAAAAAAAAATGTTTATAACTGTTATTCCTTACCTCAGAAAAATCTTTGAGGGGACCAGCATTTTTTTTTTTTTTTGAAGGCTGTGTCAGCCCTGAGTAAGCCACTCTATTTACTTGTTCTTGTGACTCAGAGGAAGCTGAGAACAAAAGCTAGTATACATGAGATGCCACATCACTAATGCCCCCATGTCTCAGATGAGAAAACTGAGTCTTAAGAGATTTCAAGTCAAGTCTCACTGCTGATAGGTGGTCATTCATGTGTTGCTTCCAATTCTAAAGGGACCTGACTGGAAAAAAAAAAAAAAATTTGAAAACTGTAGATAACAGTGTCTGATGCTGGAAAACTACCAGAATCTAAGAAGACACCGACACCTAGAAGTCTACAAGTCATCCAGGGTTTGGCACCGAGAAAAGCATGCATCTGAAACAGTTGATGAATCACTCCAAATTTGACTTGATCCCCTGCTTTTTGAAAGCCAAACTGAAGAGACCCTATCTGCTAAAGGCCAATGGCCATCGGCCTGTGAGGAGCAAATTTAGTGTATTCAGAACCAAGACTATACCACTCGACTCATCTCAGCTCTTTAAAATCATCTTGTGAGCTGTCTTCCCAGCTTCCTGGACGCTTTGTGGACGGACAGCCGGTGTAAAAAGGAAAAGATGCCACCCATGGGGTGAGCAGACCAAGCGTTCGCGAGCACAGAGATCCTTCTTCTTGGAGTACTTTTGCCAAATTCTCTCTTTTCTTTCTTTTGTTTGAAAAAGGTAACATAGAAACTGTTCTACAGAATTCATTTTCCCCTTAAAACTTAGGTAGTTTTACCAACCAAAGATGTTTGACGGAAAGATCATCCTGTGAAAGGAATAATCATTCCCTTGGAAGATTTTTTTTTTCCCTCAAAAAAATTCATTATTGTAGAAAAAGCTCATTGAGCTCTAGTTTCTCTCCAAAGAAATTAAGCTTCTATAGCCTATGAATTCAAATACAGTACAGGAGACTGAGACATTTTAAGATCCATTAGGTTATCAAGCCTTTCTGCAGCCTACTTTAAATTCTCTCTGCAAGGTGATTAAAAGTAGCATTTAATAACAGGTCAGTTGACAAGTAATTATTTAGCACCCACAGGGTGTAGAGTTCTATTCAAAATGCTCAGATTTAAAATTTTAATGTTACATAACGGGAAGGGAGACAATAATATCTTTTTCTCTGAGCATGGGAACAATATTCAGTCCTACTTTCTCCCATATTTTGGGAAGATAGGCTGTCAAAAATTATGCAAAAAGTTAATAATAAGTTACTTTTTGCAGTGTTCTTTCTTTGTAAAAATTTTTTGCATTTTGTTGTAGAATCAAAACACTCCATTTGTGGAGTAACAAATAACCTTAGGTTCCTATAGTTCAAATGAGGAAACTGAGGCCCAGAATGGTAGCTTATAAATATACATTTCCTGGACAGAAATATTCCATCCACCATACTCCACTTATATATTTTAATCTAGTTCGTTGTTACTGAACCTTCAGCATGCTGAAGTTCATAATATAAGATTAGCTCTCCTCTATTCTAAACTCCCTCAGTTTTCTGTATTTTCCAAGTAGTGATCATTGTAGGTAAAAGTTGGGCTTATGTGACCAAGCCCAGTATAAAGGACCAGAATTCCAGGGCAGAGGTCATTGTTAATGTTTGCTTATTATTACTTCTCAGTGTCTGGCATAGACTTGAAACACTGTAAGAGTTTAATAACTACGATTTGAATGTTAAAACATTTTTTGACTCCATGATTTTCTAATGAATGTGTGCTGTATTGCCCATCTCAGGATGCGCAGCACACTGAAGATGCTCAATAAACCTGTGTTCAACGATGGAATTAATGTTCAGTGCATTTCCCGCGTATAACACTGTAGCAGCCCCAGCAGGAAAGGACATATGGCACACTCATTTGTGATGAATGTTCACTATGGCTGCTATTGTCTTGTTGTTTATTTACTTATATTAGTTTGAATCATGCAAAGTATCTTTGTTGCAGACAAAAACTATTATTAGTAAATGCAGTCAATTTCACAGAGTTCATCAACTTAACACTTTCCACTGCAAGCAATTTACCTGTTATGGTATATTTAACAATAAAATAGATAAAACATATGCTGTGCATTTGTGAAGACTCTAGGATTGCAAAGTGAAAAACTAGGGATGAGGAGGGGAACTCTAATGGACCAATAGATTCTGTTATTATATTGCCTTTAAAAGAGATCACTCTTAGCACCGTTAAATTTAGCTCTGAACTTGCTTATGATAAGGCAAAAAAGAAAAGCATGGTAGACTCAGGCTAACTTTGGTGCCATTAAATGCTTATGATTCACACCCTATAAAATGTTGTGATGCTTAAATTCTACAGCCATAGATTTTCTTTTTCCATTGAATTTTCTCCCCAAAGTCAGGACTTCAGTTCTACTTGTAAATGAAATATTGAAGTCATTATCTAGATCCATTAATATTATTAAAACTATTTAATTGAGAAATAGATGAGCCGATTTAGCTTCACTGTCCATATGTATGACTTGCATCAGGTAACTATGAAATTCTGTTTGACTCATAGGCTTCCTGCGTAGCTCATGCCTATAATGCAGGAGACCTGGGTTCAATTTCTGGGTCAGGAAGTTCCCCAGGAGAAGGAAATGGCAGCCTACTCCAGTATTCTTGCCTGGAGAATCCCATGGACAGCGGAGCTTGACAGGCTACAGTTCAAGGGATCACAAGAGCTGGACTCGACCTCGTGCTCTTTCTCTCTTTCTTTCGTGGTCTTGACTCAACTAGCTTGCATAGCTAGAAAAGGCCCCTTGAGCTCATGGCCTTAGGATCCTGAGCGACATATTGACTTGCTTCTCTCAGTGTTCCCACAACCTTTGTTACTCCCTCTAACTAACAGTTAAACTGATTTATTTCTCTGAAGATTTTAACCCTCTAATTCCAACATTCTGTCAAGAGTCAATTTATTTCTACAATAAGATGCTAAAAGAATTGGGGTACTGTCTAATTTTTAGGTTTTCTAAAGCAAAATTCAAAATTTGCCTTGAAATGGTTAAACATAAAGGGATCTCAAGTTAAAAAGGCAAAAACAACAATATAGGACTATATTCGGTTAAACAATAGTTTTCCAAAATCATGCCCACTCAAAACTTTGTGAATGTGACCTTATTTGGAGACACTTTTTTGTTGATATAATCAAATGAAGATGAAGTCATCCTGGATTAGGGTGGGCCTTAGGGCAGTGACGGCCATCCTTATAAAAAGAGGGACATTCGGACACAGATCAGAGAGGAAAGACAGCCGTGAGAAGCCCAAGGCAGAGACTAGAGTCAGCTTCCGTAAACTGAGGAGCACCAAGGATTGCCATGACCGCTACAAGCTGGAAGAGGACAGGAAGGACCAGTCTACCCTAGAGATGTGAGAGGGAGCTGTGCCTGACTGCCAATGGTTTCAGACTTCTGGCCTCCAGAAATGGAAGAGAATAAATGCCACCCAGCTTGTGATAACTTGTTACAACAGCTTTAGGAAACTAATCCAAAGACAGAAATAAAAATTGTGCTTTCTTTCCTTTCCATGCATGAGAGCGATGTCAAGGTGACAAAACAATTCTCAAGAATTCCAGGCGTTCTCAGTCTCCACCCATGAGAAGAATCACTGAAATCTGAAAGGTGACAGACTTGTAAAACTTTTGAACTTGAGTTTAAAAGGTGGGTCATAGACATTGTTTCTTGGATAATAAGATCTTAAAATTGTGTAGCACTTTCTACTAATTTGACCCTCAAGGAACCCTTCCATGCAGATAAGAAAGCTAATCAAACTCTCAAGTGGAAGAAGAAGAAGCTTAGATTCGGGAGGATTAAATGATTTGCTTGAGTTGTTCAATAAATCAATAAAAAAGCCTAAATGGTAACTTAGATGTCCTCTTTCAAGTCTTTATTTTTTATGATTCAGCCATGAAGCTCTCAAATAGGTGTGACTAGCTTACTATTTCCTGATGTGGCGCTTGACTTTCTGCTCAACACTTGGGACCAGCAACCTTGCAGGCTGGGTTGTGTAACCAGGGAGACAGGAATTCCTGGGTCTATGGAAAGAAGGGGAGATTCAACGGTCTGAAGTAAAATATATCAAGTGTATGTGATAAAATATGTTTGAGAGCACTGGAAAATGTATGTGCTCTGGGAATTAGATCCCTATGACAGGCAAAGGGCATTGGAGAAAATGAGAATTTAAAAGAAATGAAGGCATAGAGTCCACGAGTTGCTGAAAGGGCTCTAGGGAATATGATTTATGGCCAGGAACATAAAAGGCCCATAACCAACAACAGAATACAAAGCAGGGGCTCCCAACTGCCAGGCACAGAAAGTGCCAGCCTAAACGCCAGAGAGCCTCTGAGGAATTATTAGAGACAGCGAGACCAGGATTCCTGTCCAGGGGATTCTTCAGCCCCTTGGGAGATGCTGATGCCCAGGCAAGTTTTGTCATTCTCGGTTCAGGAGAGGTATAAGGTTATGGTTTTGCAGTATTGCTCACAAGTCACATTCTTCCTGCCCTCCTTTATCCCCATCTGTGACTGCCTAATATCCCCGTCAGTCAGGGACTGGGGAATGTCAGATGCATAGTAGACAATGAAGGGGAAACTGAGGCTTTAGTTCTATGCCTCTCACACCAGCTACAGAGGCAAAACTTCCTGAGGGTTTCTTTTTTTCGGTACAGTGTTTTTATAATATTTTTATCTCTTTTTCACTAAGTGATAGAGCCTATAAGAGGATACTCATTGTTTTCTCTAAAATCAAACAGTCAATTGGCAAAATCTTAAAGTAGAAAATATTTAAAATTTGTCAGTGATCTCTTTTAGTATGGTTCATTCATCAAAACCCTCTGCAGCCTGTTGTGGAATATCCAACAGGCAGGCAAAGACAGTTCAGAGGACAAATTGTGATAGGATTGAATAGTTCATTCCAAAGAGAAAATAATACTGTTGGCTTTTAGAGTTTACTAATTTATTTAATGGTTATATTGTTCATTCTGAATTATATATGAGGTGCCATAGTATTTTCAGTTTTCATGGCTTCTAAACATCCTAATTACACCTCTTCTTTAACTTTTTGTCAATTACTAATTATCACATCTTGTGGATCTCTCTGTTTGCAACTACTGTCTATGTGTTCAAACTATTTTCACTCATTCCAAAATGAAAATTGCCCTGAATAGGATTTGATAAACTAATTCACCTGGAAGAAATGCCTCAGACTATCTCTGCCAGGGATGTGTACTGTATGCTACTTTCTTCTCTGCAGCCCCAGAAATTTTGGCATAAATTGTTAAGTCCATAGTGCATCTATTTTGAGGCCATGTTGCTTTCCAAGTTCTCCTCAAATTATATTCAAAGGCAGCTGTCCATGCTAGCTATTCTTGAAGCCGTTTCTGAATGCTACAGCAAACAAACAAAGTAACACAAGTGTTGGTATCATTTTTTCTTCAGTTTTTAGTCTTTCTTTCTGCTCATGAGCTAGCTTAGACTGTATGTTGGTTTATTAAATGCTTAAATCACTGCAGTTAAAGCTATTGACTATATTTTAAATTATTAACCACCTTCAATATTGTATTTCCAATGATTTAAACTAATTTTACAAGAGTTCAAATAATGATGTAGGGACTTGAAAATCTGAGAAAGACCCAGTGCTTTGAGATTCTTCAGAACTTGAGGTCTACAGAATCTATTTCTCTTGTAATTTTTGTGGTACCCACAATCTCACTGGAAACCAGAATCATTTATCTTATAGATTTTCATCACATTTGACTGCTATTTCCTGTTCCAACAAGAAAACAAAGAACAGACGATTTAACTTAGAGTTAAATTCAAAAAGTGCTTGGTATGGGATTAGGCAGCTTTGTGAAAAAAATTTCACTTCTTTCTTTTAATCACACATACATACACACGCACACACACACACACGCGCACACACACACACACGCGCACACACACACACACACACACACACACACACACACACAGAGCAATATGGCTTTACAATCAGGGAAGAAGGCAGTTAACTTCTAACTGTTGCATGGATTGAAAATCACCATAAATATTAATAAGAGAATAAATTCGGATCCTGGACCTTTAAGTTTTGGAATCTATCCAAGATAGAGTAAGCAACAGAAAAATAGGTAATACTCTAACGATGGCTAATTAGCCCCTGCTTTGGAATTCCAGTTCCCATAGGATGCCTCTAACGATTATTTTCCACTACCATTACCTGCAGAGGGTTGTATAACCTGAAGGGCTCAGTGTGATGAAACTGGCTCTTTCCAGACTCCCTAACTTTACTATTATTAATGAGTTTTTATATAAAAGCAATGAAGCACCTTTTCCTGACTCAAACTTAACAGAATATAACAAGGTGTTTCAAGCGTACATACATATGCTCCCCCTAAGATACATAATTGGAAATAGTAAACAAGTTCTTTAAGAAATTATCTTCTATAAAGATGACCAGATTGCATAACAAGTATGGAAGACAGGCGTAACTTTTGCCCAGGGTTGCATCCTTGGGGTAGGCCAACCTGGTTAACCAGAGGCCCTATAATTTACAGTAGTTGTCTTTAATGAGGCCACTGAGAGACATGGGAAAGTGGACAGAAAGCAGGAAAGTGAAAGTGGTTCTATGACAGAAAACAGGCTTCTAAATGCAGTTTCGGAAGATGGAGAAGGTATAATAAAAAGTAGCGTAACAGCCATGTCTATAGAAACATTCCTTACTTCTAAGCTTTCATTAAATCAAATACTAAGTGGCCGTTACTGAAATACAATAGGCACATTCAGACTCTTGACAACTCTCAGCCACTCTGGGCTTTATAAACCATTTGTCCCAGTTCACGTGATGTCCCCATCACATGAGGCGACTGTTTTACCACAGTCTTCAATGCCATGTGGAACAATCTAGAGTTCTTGAATAGCTCAGTTATTTCGAGGTAATTCAAGACATCTCTATTGAGACATCAGTATTCAACCTGCGTTTAAATAAGACTCTAGGGTCCTGAAAAGCATGAATGTATGCAATAGACAAGTTATCATCTGTTTCGGAGGGAGTAGGGCTTTACTTCCTGACTTAGAATTGTTCAATTGTGGGCACACATGTAGGATAATGTGCACAATGAAAAGTCTGATGCTATAAATATTTATTACACAACGGGGTTCAGAGAGGCCTGCACTAAGGAGCTGGAAAATAGGCAAACAGAATCAACTGGCAGCATTTTGTGTATCCTTTCTGGTTCTATATTGTTCAGTGTAGAGTTATATCCAGCAATTCCTTAAAATGTTTCATATTTACCTGGGGTTGATAAGCAGTGACACTGTATTTCACCAATTTGGAAATTGAGGCTTGGACAGGAAGCTGACTTATTGCATAGTTAACGCTAGATTGATGATGTTTACCTAGAGGTTAGAAAAAGAAAGTAGCCATAAACTGGAGTGGGAAAGTCCCTCACATGACAGATCAACGTGATATTTCTGCTCCTTGACCCTTTTACTCAGACTTGTCCTCTGTGCAGTCCTTAGAAACTGGAGATATAAGGCACACTGGACAACAGTTCAGAAACTCTTAGGAAGACTCGCTTCATGAGAGGGTCTTTCAGTGTATATGTGTGTATATGTACAGACTGGCCGCTTTAAATGGCATGACCCTAGTCATGGTCTCTTTTGTAAACAACCACATTTTACCCACAATGTTTCTCATATTGATATTGTCAGGGTGATAATATCAAATCAGAATAAACTCTTCACGTATCCTGGAAGAATTGCAGCCAAGATATGGAAAAATATTTCTAATGGCCAGGGCATTAGTTGGTTTCACAATATTAAGGAAGCACCATGTATGCCATGGTTGGGAGTGCAGGAAGCTGAGTTTTGGGGGACTGGAGTTAAAATCATTTCCAGTTGGTCCTAAGTAGTGACTGAGGCTGATCTACCAACCTTTAGGCTTTAAAATGCTGCGACGCATTCCGCACACGCCCCTTCCCTTCCCGCAAAACTGGGCTCATGTTCTGTTGCGAATTCTTTTCTCATCAGGGCTACCCTTTGTGACAATGTTCAACAACTATTAGCCTACATGAAGTTACTTTTGAGCCTTGAACAGAGTTATGGAGAAAGGAAGCTGGATCAAGGCTCTGCAACCTAGTGAAGATTTTGCGTATTGTGACTAAGGCTCTGCACACTCAAACATCAATCAATCAGTTAAATGGGGGGGGGGGTCCGGGGGGGAGTTCCTGGGAGACACATAGATTTTTCCATCCTTCCTCTAATCCCAGATCCAGGGTGCATGTTCTTTCCTTTCATATGGACTCTAGCTTATCTTCAGTCCAATTTAGTATAACTTAACCCATCAAGTCTTTTCGGAATTGTTACCTGTGTGTTCACGCTCAGTCAGTTGTGTCCGACTCTGTGATCCCGTGGACTGTGGCCTGTCTGGCTCCTCTGTTCATGGGATTTTCCAGGCAAGAATGCTGGAGTGGGTAGCTATTCCCTCCCCCAGGGGATCTCTCTGACCCTGGGATCCCACTCATGCCTCCTGAGTCTCCTGCACAGTCAGGCACATTCCTTAACACTGAGCCACCTGGGAAGTCCCCTGTGCGAGGCTGCATAAACTCTGCGGGATTTGGGGAAGGCAGTGAGGAGATATGAGAGCATTTAAAAAGATATTAACATTGGGAAACTTATAAGAACAATAAGAATCAAATAAAACAATATTAATTATCAATTGGCATGCATGGATTTGTGCATGCTTACACACACACGCAGGCACGCACACACACACAGAGCAATCTTTTCGACGATCAGATGAATATGTAACAGAATTCTGTGGATGAGCCCATTTCTAACTCTGGGTAAGTCCAGAGACTGGAGCTCTCTCTTTTCAGAGCTTCTCCCCGCACCTCGCATAATCACATCAAAGATCAGGCTACTTTTTCTCCCTGAGGCTCAGCTATTAATGTTAACGCTCCCACAGCAAATTCATCCATGTTCCTGATCTTAGGATTCTTACCTTGCTTCTTTGTAGTCTAACTCTACACAGTAATCATCTGGATTAGACATAATCATGTGAGAAGCTTTCAAAAACTTTATAATTACAAAATGTTTCAAAAACATACAAAATCTAGAGAGCAGTGATGTCAATTCCCTCATTCCTCCAACATTTTGCTTCAATATATTTCAGTTCATGGCCAAATTTTTTTCACTTCCTAATCCCCCAAATTCATTTGAAGTAAGTGTCAGACTTTTTATCATTTCATCCAAAAATATTTTCCAGTACATATTACAGAAAAAATATTTGGAGGTATAATTACATACTGTCAACACACTTCAACGTAGCATTAATTCCTTGATAGAACATAATATTTTGTCAATTTTAAAATCAATTATGTCATAAACTATTATTTCAAAGCTTGTTTGATGTTATCAGAGCGAGAATATGGTTATGGATCTCAATTGGTAGTTGATACAGTATTGGACAGAGAGGACTGATGTGCTGCAATTCATGGGGTCACAAAGAGTCAGACACAACTGAGCGACTGAACGGAACTGATATGTTTCTTAAGTGTCAAACCAGTCAATCCTAAAGGAAATCAGTCTTGAATATTCATTGGAAGGACTGATGTTGAAGCTGAAGCTCCAAAACTTTGGTCACCTGATGCGAAGATCTGACTCACTGGAAAAGACCCTGATGTTGGAAAAGATTGAAAGCAGGAGGAGAAGGGGATGGCAAAGGATGAGATGGTTGGATGGCATCACCGATTCAGTGGACATGAACTCTGAGAAATGGTGAAGGACAGGGAAGCCGGTTATGCTGCAGTCCATGGGATCACAAAGAATCAGATGTGCCTGAGCAACTGAACCACAAGTGTCTTTTAAAATATCCCTTCCCACACCCTCTTCTCTTTTTCATTCTCGCCCTCTGTCTCTGCTTCTGTCTCTCTTTTAACCTTACTAATTATTCCTTGAAGAAATGGGTTGTTTCTCCTTTTTCTCACCATCTGGACTTCTCTCGTCATCTTCCTGAGGTGTTATTTTTCACTTACTCTACTCTGTTGCTTGTATTTTCTGAAAATAAATCTAAGCACTCCATCAATTTTAGGTTTGAGCTTCTTGAAAAACAGAAGTCATACCATATTTGGTAGTCTCTGTTGCTGTGATGTTAGCAGTGATTAATGATTATTACCGCAATTCATTATGCTATAAGAAGTTACAAAATAATGATATTCTAGTTCTAACATTCTTATGTTAACATTCCTATGATATTCTAGTTCTAACATTCCTGGACTATGTATCTTGAAAGAATCTCCTCCATCCAACTCCAAATACCATTGCATTGGGAGTTAGAGATCTAACATAATGAATTTTGGGGTTGGGGGTTGGAGGAGGACAATTCAATTCCTAGCATATGGTTACATAACTGAATTGTAAATTCATTTGGAATAAATTGCCTGTAATGTCACCAACTGAAATAAAGACATATATTATTTAATTTTACTCTAGATTTCTAGGAAATGTTAATTTTGTTTTGTAATTATGTAAAAATTTTCATGAATCCAAACTGAATTACACAAAACTAGATATCATGACAGAAGATTGTTTCCAATCCAGTACCTCTTCACTATTTCTTCCCTCCTGTGTAGAAAACACTAAAAAAATGTATTGCTTATTCTTTCAGATAGCATATTTAAGAGACATATTCTTAGGAACTAATTTCAGTCTACCAAATTAGAGTAATAATAATTCTAGCAAGTTAGAATCCCAGAGGGAAGCCTGATGACTCTGATGCACATATCTGACTACAAATCCTACCTACTCTTCTACAGTGATGGCATTTATTCCATGCTTTCTGTTATAATTTAAAAGCCAGTGACTCAAAAATCTATTTCTAATCTTCAGTCTCTTTTGGGTAATGGGCTGTTGAAAGAACTAGATAACATAATGTCTTATATCTTAATATATTCAAAGTAATCTTATTTGTTAAGTATATCTGAGTATCTATATTGACACATTCTTAGAGGTCCATAATTCTTCCTTTTTCTTACACTTTATATCAATCCTGACATTTCTTCAAAGTTGTTCCTCAAAGTCAGTCTTTATCTTTACTAATATAACCTTTGTCAGGGGACCAGGGTTTCTCACTCTTGGCGCTATTGGCATTTTTGAAAAGATAATCTATGTCACAAGGAACTTTCTTGTACTTTGCAGATTTTCTAGCAGGATCTTTGTTATCTTCTCTCTTAGGTGTTATCAGCCTTTTAGGTGTGAAAGCAAAAATTACCAGGTGTCATGTGTGTGTGTGTGTGTGTGTGTGTATAGGTGAATTGTATGGGGTAAGGTGGAGGGCAGATGGAGACTCTTTTGTCTGAAGCATCATCACTTCGCTCTTAGACTACGACACACCCTCAGGCCTGGTCTACCTGCTTCTAAAATCTCTGGTCTTTCACATTACTGTATATTACAAAATGCATCCTTCTTAGTCCCAAACTTTGTTTTTCCTACGGGATATAGGCAGATACCACAGCGGGTTCTACACTGTTCTCAACTCAGAGTCCTTCCCACCATCATCTTCCGCCACTCACTCCCAACCCTGCCTAGTTCCATCCCCTTCTGTAGTGCCAGCTGCTCATCCGGCCTCTCCAAATCTTCCACATATTTCTCTTCAATTTATGCACATACTTTTTCTTCAGGTATGTACCACTTGCTTTTTCAGGATGGAAAGCCTCTAATCTCTCTTTTTGCAATCTTTACTTCATTCTTATTGCTGATTGATTGCACAGTGCTGCATGTCACAGCTTAATTCCTCAACCAGGGATTGAACCCTCAGCCCTTGCATTAGGAGCATGGAGTCTTAACCACGAGATCACCAAGGCGGTCTCTCCAATCACTCTTTAAGCTGGTTTTCAAAATTTGTCTAGTGAATGAGGCTTTTCCCTTTTACCCCTATCTCAAGTACAATACCAAAGATATCATGTTGTAACTATTTATACTCTCTCTCACTCATTTTCCAGGTAGCTCCCCAAGGGTAGCTGGATTTATTCACAAAGCTTACATAGTACCCCAAAGAGACACCTACTTGTATCTTCACCTTCACCCTTCTAGAATAGGCCATGTCAGTAGAAGTAGGGAAAAAAATAAAATGAGTGGTAAAGTCATTCCTTTGAGATACGCAGCCTGCTGGATTTAAAGGGTAATTGCTGACTGCATGTGATCCAGAAAACATATCACTCAAAATGCTTCTTTCAGAGTTACTTTTAACTTTTAAAATCATTTTATTACTGCTAGAATTTGAAATAAAAGTTAGTAGTCCTTAACAGAAGAAAATGGCACCCAAGGTATTTCTGGAACTGATTGCAGAGTGTGCCTGTGGTGCCGGCCAAGGTCTGTTCCTTTTGACAGCACAGCCTCTGATCTGTAGCACTGAACTTCATTACTCACCTGTGCCTTTTAGGGGTGGCTGCTGTCTACTGGTCCATGCATGCCTTTTCAAGCATTCTCAAAAGAGAATCAGGGTGATATTGAAATGCTGGCAATGTTAGCCTGTCTGGAGAGAAAGTTATACTTGATATGATGGAGATGATCTGACCAGAAAGACACAGGGAAGTGGGAAAAATAAGCTCTATTTGAGTCTCTCACTAAGTTGCATACAGAAAAAGAGCACTTGCAAAAGTTAGAAACAAAACTAGATGAAATAGGGATTGACCATTTTTAAGAGCTGTCTTTCTTTATGGAAGTTTATTCTTAATTTTAGCCTTTGCTATTCTAGTCATGATAGTTATATAAGCTTCCCACTTTCTAGATCAAGTGGGAAGAGAAGGAAAGCAAAGTGAGCATTAACTGAATGTATTTCCTATGTGAACAATAATGTAACCGAGGAGAGCAAGCTCGACTCCATGCTGAGTCTGCCCCTTGAGCGCTAAGCTTTTACTCGGCCTCCTGTGTTTAGTCTCTCTGGCTCTGCACCTTCGTAAAAGCACGTTACTTTTATACGGCAGTCTAGTCTCAAGGCTCTGTTCTAAAAGGTATACACTTTTCCATTCAAAATCCCATGGACGGAGGAGCCTGGGGCACTGCAGTCCTTGTGGTCGTGAAGAGTCGGACACGACAGAGCGACTTCACTTTGACTTTTCACTTTCATGCAGTAGAGAAGGCAATGGCAGCCCATTCCAGTGTTCTTGCCTGGAGAATCTCAGGGACAGGGGAGCCTGGTGGGCTGCCATCTACGGGGTCGCACAGAGTCGGACACGACTGAAGCGACTTAGCAGCAGCAGCGATAAAAAATGCAGAACAGAAAATAACAATCGCCTTGTCGGAAGTTTATAAGAATATCGTGACTAGACCTACATGGAGAGTTACAAGAATAAAGGATTCTTGCACCAAGAAGTTTTCAACAACTGGCTTCTTAGTATAAAAGAAGCCTGAATTCTAACCTAGGTAAGATGGTTCCTTGGGACACTAATTCACCATCTTGTACTTCTGCTGGCTCCTCAAATAAAAATCAATATTCCTTGCTCCAGCACCTCATCTCTTGATTTATTGGCCTGCTGTACAGCAAGCAGTGTGAGCTTGGGACTGGTAACAATAATGCTCTGAAGAATGTGATATCTGTTACTTGGAAACTGAGGCTCTGAGATTAGTGCTGTCCCTATGGACACAAAACTGGTAAGCCTTGATGTATAATTCAAATATGATTCTTTCTGTCTCTAAAGTCCATACACATTTAGTGACCTCTTATTTAGTTATCACCCCTTTATCACTTTTGAGGCTTAAGTACAATTGTTTATACTTACTGCACTGGGGTTGAGTACAGAGACTTGTGTTCACTATGTCATATTGCCATATTGGTAGAAAAATGCCCTTCAGTTGGTTGACTTTGTTCTTCACACCTGACTAGGGATGAAAGAAGCAAGTGAGGGTTACTCAAAAGCAAAAACAAAAACAAACAAACAAAAAAACAAAACCTAGTGCTTGTCACTGATTAGGGGGTGGCTAGAATTAAGAAACTCATGAGTAAAAGCACGTTACTTTTATACGGCAGTCTAGTCTCAAGGCTCTGTTCTAAAAGGTATACACTTTTCCATTCAAAATCCCATGGACGGAGGAGCCTGGGGCACTGCAGTCCTTGTGGTCGTGAAGAGTCGGACACGACAGAGCGACTTCACTTTGACTTTTCACTTTCATGCAGTAGAGAAGGCAATGGCAGCCCATTCCAGTGTTCTTGCCTGGAGAATCTCAGGGACAGGGGAGCCTGGTGGGCTGCCATCTACGGGGTCGCACAGAGTCGGACACGACTGAAGCGACTTAGCAGCAGCAGCGATAAAAAATGCAGAACAGAAAATAACAATCGCCTTGTCGGAAGTTTATAAGAATATCGTGACTAGACCTACATGGAGAGTTACAAGAATAAAGGATTCTTGCACCAAGAAGTTTTCAACAACTGGCTTCTTAGTATAAAAGAAGCCTGAATTCTAACCTAGTAAGATGGTTCCTTGGGACACTAATTCACCATCTTGTACTTCTGCTGGCTCCTCAAATAAAAATCAATATTCCTTGCTCCAGCACCTCATCTCTTGATTTATTGGCCTGCTGTACAGCAAGCAGTGTGAGCTTGGGACTGGTAACAATAATGCTCTGAAGAATGTGATATCTGTTACTTGGAAACTGAGGCTCTGAGATTAGTGCTGTCCCTATGGACACAAAACTGGTAAGCCTTGATGTATAATTCAAATATGATTCTTTCTGTCTCTAAAGTCCATACACATTTAGTGACCTCTTATTTAGTTATCACCCCTTTATCACTTTTGAGGCTTAAGTACAATTGTTTATACTTACTGCACTGGGGTTGAGTACAGAGACTTGTGTTCACTATGTCATATTGCCATATTGGTAGAAAAATGCCCTTCAGTTGGTTGACTTTGTTCTTCACACCTGACTAGGGATGAAAGAAGCAAGTGAGGGTTACTCAAAAGCAAAAACAAAAACAAACAAACAAAAAAACAAAACCTAGTGCTTGTCACTGATTAGGGGGTGGCTAGAATTAAGAAACTCATGTTCAAATGCAACTATCCAAGAATGGTTAAGTCTAAAAGTAGATTATGTTCATCAGGAATGGAGTTTGTTTTACAGGATGGTATTTTTAAATTCTTGCTCATGAAGAGAAGCAGAAGAACATTTATATTAAGAACAGAATCCAATCCTTGCAAATTCTTTCCTGTTTCTGCTAGTAAGACAAGGCAATGTACAGCTGATATTGTTTGTAAGAGCAAGGAACCTAAAATCAATCTTGGAGAGAAAGTCTTGACATCGGGGCTTGAGAAAGTGAATTTAATCATTTTGTACGGAGTATTTTCACCCTTCATGTCGAAAGAGAAAATGGATGAAAAGATATAGGAGCAAGGGAGAAAATGTACAATGAAGCAGGCTAAAGATCACACTTTTTTGGTTCATTTTTAATTTTTGCAGAAGCTTCATAAAAATGAATTCTAGAGTATCACTAAATTCACCAAAGTAATCTGAAAATTTTCGATGTGGCCACCTCCCCATCTCTACTGCTCTCTCCACTGTGAATGTAGTCCAAAAGACCAACCCCTTCTGTTGGAGTATATTGGATAACTCAAGCAAGAAGAAACAGACTGATTCTAAGAATCAACCAACAACTGTTATGATTTATTTGTAAGTAGCCATTGATACAAGATCTTCTCTTGATACTACCCTTAGAGATTTATCTATGCTGATTCACAAAAAAAATCCTGTTAAGGCAGAAAACTGGTATAATTGCCTCCATTTTATAAAAGCAGAAACAGAGCCTTAGAAACAAATCAACATTTCCAGAAATACATAGTGACAAAGGAGAAGAACCCAAGTCCAGAGCACTTTTGTTTTAGACAGTGTGATTTTACACAATCAAGAAGCAGTATTTCTCTTGGGTCTGGGCCTTCCTTCCTGATCATGCCTAGTATTGCATGACCTTTGCAACACATCAGCATAGACAGATGACTGTAAGAAATGTGTAGTGTATTTACCAGGAAATAGTTCCTTGCTAAATTACATTCGGGAAAACCAGAGGTTAATCTATAAGAAATAGTAACAATTGTACTATAACTAGTGATCATTGGTAATAATAAATAAGACTTAAGAGCTCTGGGTAGCATTTTAAACATACAATAGCTAATCAACGAAAACTATACAATTTGCCAGCATGTCTATTGAAAAACTGCGAGTAGATACATCCATTTACCACATGTAGTAGCTATTACAACATAAGAATATTTTCAGTCATCTGCTAATATTTTAAGACTTTCATTATAGTTAAATAATATGCATAAGACCAAATTTTTCTTCTTTTAAAGTGATAAGAAAAGACATGCAAGGTTGGATAAATGTTACTTTATGACACATCCAAACTGAAACTGACAGGGGATATAAAATGCTTATAGGATTCAAGCAGTTAAGGAGTTTCCTCCAGTAACTGGCACTCTTTCCCAGTGTTGAAAGGTGCTTAGTGTTAGTAATCTCAACAGCAGACAGATAGATGGACACACACACATCATAAATTTATTCTCTGGAAAAAAAATCAAGTAATGTCTCTGCCTTCTACACAGTTAAGAGTTACTGTGATGAAAGATGTTCATAGTGTGATGTTTGTGTGTGTAGTTTCAATTGCTTGTTGTCACTGCATTTTCAGCATTTGAAAATAAGGATTTAGCCTAGCTTCTCTTTATGCCTGCAGCTCCTAACTTGTGCTGACTCATAGTATATATTCATTAAATGTGCAATATTTGTTTGATTAGTTCTCAACCTGGCAGTTATTATAGTTGATGGTGCCGTTCAGGACCTCTCAGAAACTGATGCGAATGCAGAAAGAGCTGATGCGGTGGTGGGACTGTACAGGCAGATTACATACATAAAGAAACAAGCCTCTTTTATCTACCCTAACGTAGCCATTTCAAACTCTTTATTCTTCGGGATAAATATTGATTTATTGAGCTTAGAATATGTATAAAGGCCCTGAGTGAAGGGTGCTACATATGTCTTGTCATTTAAACTTCAAAATAGCCTTGTCTGGAAACTATAATATCCTCGTTTTATGGGTAAAGACACTTATATTCAAAGGGGCTTAGCAATTTGTCCAAGGTCAAAATCACTTAATTTAGAAAAAAGAAAATGACAGCAAGAGAAAATTACGATTGCATGGCCAGCCCATAGTTCTCTTTACAGTCCATCAATTCCGCCTCTTTATGCGAGCATAACATTTCCAGGCTACAGTTCTGAAAGGAGAGGTCAAAGGAAGAGGGGCCCATAATAAAGCAACCTGAGCCTTTACAATTCACTCTGACTTATGTGACAGTTCTCTCTGATCATATGCTGCTCTGCTACCTAGTTTAAATTCTGAGGTTCCTGTTACCCTCTCCTCCACGATTCCTGAGCTCGTTTTCCTGTGATGTCCTCTGATACCTTCCAAACTCAAGTATCCGTGCCTCAGACCTCTACCCATTGCCCCAACTCCAATCCATGTTCACAACTTTATGTCCCTAACATTGATCTAACATTGACTGATGCACCAGTTACAATGAATTCAGCCTTTGCAACTCAAGAGAAAGTCCCAGACACCTTCTCCCTCAAAACGAAGGACTTGACTTCAATCTAGAGGTGAATCTCAACATCGAGGGCATCCAAATTCTTGTTCAGAGAAGGAAATGGCTCCAGTGTCCACTTCAGTATTCTTGCCTGGAGGATTCCATGGAGAAGCCTGGTGGGCTACAGTCTGTGGGGTTATAGAGTCAGAAACTATGTGCGATTAACACACACACACAGACACATATCACACACATCCTTGTTCTTGTTTTTGCGTCACTTTGAGAAAGTCATTCTCCCATTTTCCACTCTCTGCTTTCCCTAAGATTTCACATGCAATCACTATGAGTCACTCCAGTTTCTCTCTCTCTCTCTCTTTTTTTTTTTTTCAATGAGTTCTCCTTCCTTTTCCTGCACTAGTTAACAACAGTTTAAATTAAGGGTCCTCAACCCCCCAGGCCACACACCGGTGGTGGTCCATGGCCTGTTAGGCACTGGGCCACACAACGGGACATTAGTGGCCGGGGCAAGTGAACAAAGCTTCATTTGTATTTATGGCCGCTCCCGATCAATGGCATTACCTCCTGAACCCCGCCTCCTGTCAGATAACTAGGGGCATTAAATTATCATAAGAGCTTGAATCCTACTGTGTGTGAATTATCCCAAAACCATCTCCCCACACCCCACCAGGTCAGTGGAAAAATTGTCTTCCACGAAAGCAATCCCTGGTGCCCAAAACCTGAGGACTTCTGTTTTAAATTATCCAATTTGACAGCAAAGCCCACAGGTCCGGGGGACTGCTTAATAATGTAAGCTCATCCCCAGAAGGGATTTTGTTGGAGCACAGCTCTAGTATAAGCAGTAAGACTAGTGGGTGTTGGTGGTGGTCATCGAATAAACAACAACAAACACTGGTTTTGTGACTCACTAGGTGCCTCGTAATTTGCTGAGTCCTCTGTATGCATTCTCTCTTTTAAGTTGCACAGTAATTTCCAGATAGACAGTACCTCTGCTTTTAAAATGTGGAAAATTGTAGCTGAAAAATCTTAATTGCCCAAGATCACATTGTGCAGTCAGAATTCAAATATGAGTTTACTTAAATCTAAACATCTAGCTATTAGCTACTGTCAGCCACTTCCTCCCCTCAGTATCTCTCTCTGCCACTCATACTTTGCCTTATTTTATTGGAGAAAAGAAGGATTTGTTCACTTCTAACAGCACGTTCAAGACCACACAACTAGCACGTGATAGGGCCAAGATATCACCTTGCCTGCCTGAGTTTTTTTATGACACCGGGTGAAAACATTCTTGAAGGGATGATACATGAAAGTACGACCATCTTTATAAATTTGAGATACATTTCAATAAAAATCATAAATTCACTGAGAATATCTAGCCTTAGTTCAAAGAAACAACATTTATCTCTCCCTAGAGCCGCTTTACTGGCAACCTGAGTCATTTTAGTGAGCCGGGGGACCCAGCCATTTCAATGCCTGTCGCCCTGGATGAGCGTCTTTTACAGTCTAGCTGAGTGCTCAAGTCAGAACCCTGACACACCTGTTAACAGGCAACGCTTCTCTGGGGGAGCCCACAGGAGGTGTGTGGAAGCTCTCAGAACTCCCAGGGCTTTAAACTGTCTGTCTGTCACAGTGGGTCAGCATCTCCCAGGAACAGAAGGTCCAAGCCCCAAGGAGGAGACTCCTGAGTCTCGCCCTGCAAATATGACATTACAGACACAGCTTTTAAAGACCAATACTGTTCACTATATTTCCACTTGGTCATTGTTCCTAGGACCTCCAGAAAATATTTTGCCCCAGCATATAGCATATCTGTAAAAATATATAATTGCCTCTGGATATATCCTTTAATATCATGCGGCTACATGTCCATTCCAAACTCCCTACCTATACCTTTCCCCATCCTTCCCACAGCAGCCATAAGTTTGTTATGCCATATTTAAAATGGATAACCAACAAGGACCTACTGTATAACACTTAGAACTCAGCTCAGTGTTACATGGCAGGGAACGGGAGTTTGGGAAAGAATGAATACATGTATTTCTACGGCTGAGTCCCTTCACTGTTCATCGGAAACTATCACAAAATTGTTAACTGGCTATACTCCAATATAACATAAAAACTTAAAAAAGAATTGTAAGTGGCCACTCACTCAGAGTCTGGGGGAATTTGTAGGGAGCTAGCTGCTTTCAGAGAACAATAGGAAAAAGTTTCCCACTGAAACCAAAGGCAGTTGGTCCTAGGACTGGATTTGATTTAAAAGCAAAACATAACACTTGACTCATTTCCATAGTAAGAACTTTTCATTTTCTCATGATGCTTAAGTAAAGCATAATAAAGTTTAAAAAGCAGTGGAGGATCTTAAATTCAGTAAAAGACAAGTAAGGTTCTTTAAACATTTTAAAACCTTGAGCAGGGTACTTATTCTCTCAGACTCTCAGTTTCTCTATCTGCCGAAATGAAAAACAGAAGCAAAACACTGTTTACTTCTGAGTTTAATGAATTGTACTCCAAGGCACGTTGTGTTTTTGGTATTTAAATCATTCAACTCAGGCCTGGACAGTCTTGTGTTGTTATAGTCACTGCAGTTATAGTGGTACTTGCATAGCTTATGATAGAACACCAGGTCAATCACTTGTTGGATGAATGACCTTGGACTAGGTACTAAACCTCTCAGTGTCTCCATTTGTTCATTTGTACTATGACGATAACAATAGCAACTATCTCTAAGTGTTGCTTAAAGATTAAGTAAATTAATATGTATAAAGTACTCAGAATAGTTTCTGGAAAAACTCCATGCATACATGTTTCTTAAACAAATGTGAGTTTTTACCCAGTGTCTGGGAAAGAACCTAGAGTCCATGCTCCGCTGAGCTTAGCGTAATTGCTCGGAAGTTTTCCTGAAACAAGGATCCTCTAACACATAACCCATATGACTCATTCCTGTGACCTGCCCGATGCTTGCTGCCTGCAGGCATTTGCCTCTGTGGCTCCTGTTTGAACTGTTATACTTCCAACGTCATTGCATTTTAACGAAAGGAAGTGTATCAGATTGACTCACCTGAGAAAAAATGAAGCTCTTATGTTTTCATAGACTGATTCTAGATTCTGTGTAGAGCTCCACAATCCTAACTTTGCACCCCAGACACTAACAGTAGAGTCAGTCCCGTTCTGATCTGTCTTGGTTTTCACTGAATGTTGGAGTCTAGACTATTAACACCTAGCCATCTACCAGGAGGATTTCAGAAAGGGTGCTTGGGGAGGAGGTGGGTAAGGAAAAAAGCTCCGAAAGGATTTCCTATCTGCTGGCTAGGTCTTACTTTCAAGAGAGTTATTGAAAATTCATTAAAGTAACTCTTAATGGCACTTGCCAAGCACTAGCCTCTGTTCCAAGTGTTTTTCACGTGTTAATCTTTAGAACTCCATGTTCAGTTCAGTTCAGTTCAGTCGCTCAGTCGTGTCCGACTGTTTGCAACCCCATAAATCACAGCACGCCAGGCCTCCTTGTCCATCACCAACTCCCGGAGTTCACTCAGATTCACGTCCATCGAGTCTGTGATACCATCCAACCATCTCATCCTCTGTTGTCCCCTTCTCTTCCTGCCCCCAATCCCTCCCAGCATCAGAGTCTTTCCCAATGAGTCAACTCTTCGCATCAGGTGGCCAAAGTACTGGACTTTCAGCTTTAGCATCATTCCTTCCAAAAAAATCCCAGGGCTGATCTCCTTCAGAATGGACTGGTTGAATCTCCTTGCAGTCCAAGGGACTCTCAAGAGTCTTCTCCAACACCACATTTCAAAAGCATCAATTCTTCGGCACTCAGCTTTCTTCACAGTTCAACTCTTACAACCATACATGACCACTGGAAAAACCATAGCCTTGACTAGATGGACCTTAGTCGGTAAAGTAATGTCTCTGCTTTTGAATGTGCTATCTAGGTTGGTCATAACTTTTTTTCCAAGGAGTAAGTGTCTTTTAATTTCATGGCTGCAGTCACCCTCTGCAGTGATTTTGGAGCCCCAAAAAATAAAGTCTGACACTGTTTCCTTATCTATTTCCCATGAAGTGATGGGACTGGATGCCATGACCTTCATTTTCTGAATGTTCAGAACTCCGTGAGGTACCTCCTATTACTAACTTGCTTTAAAGGAGGAATAAACTCAATCTGAATTCTTAATGTAATGTGCCAACGTCACACTGCTGTGTGCAAGTGAGTGCTCAGTCACTCAGCTGTGTTCACCTCTTTGCCACCCCATGGACTTTAGCCCCCTGGACTGGAGCCGCCTGCCAGGCTCCTCTGTCTATGGAATTTTCCAGTCTAGAAATTTCAGTCTAGAGACTTCTAGAATGGGTTGTCATTTCCTACTTCAGGGGATTTTCTCCACCCAGAGATCCAACCCACGTCTCTTGCGTCTCCTGCGTTGGCAGGTGGATTCTTCACCACTGTGCCGCCAGGGCACCCTGCACCATACTACTGATAGGTGCGAAAGCAAGATTTCAGACCCGAAATACAGGCTTACACATGGGCACCCACACAAGCAGACATTGCAGCTAGGTATAAATTTAATTTAAGATAGAATGAAGACCTTGGCACATAGTCTGTGATCTCAGTTTCACCAAGTAAACTTGAACCCAGTCTTATGGGCTGTGTGCCTTCTGTAAGATCTTAATCTTTCTGAGTTTCTCCGTTTAAATAGAAACTCTCCATAGAAATGAAAAAAATATTGCCTGCCTATTGTGATATGAGACAAGGTGTATGAAATACGCAGTAAATGCTCAAATGATTTTTTAGCTATGACAATAAATAGTATTAATCAGCAAGTATGATGGCTATGATGTAAGGAAAGTGTCTAAAGCAATGCTCAACTCTTAGCTAGTTATCAATATATATTCATTTCATCTCTTTCCAATATGATGTACTGAGTGTCCTCATGCCAAGCATGTTTCTATAGCCAAGATTACAGAGTAACCTGAAGATAACAGACAAGCTCTCGAGGGAAGAAAAACAAATGAAAATGCAAGAAAAGATCACTTCTCCAGGAAAAGTTTTCTACAGTGGTAATACTGAAGGAAGAATTTAGTTATCCATATTTAATGGGTGCAAACAAATATTTCAGCATAACACAATCTGGAGTCAATTCCTTTGTCTAAGGGGTTTAGATTCTTTTTTAACTGTAACGTTAAATTACATGTTCAATTACTTTATTTACATGAGAAGAAAATGATGAGAAAATCTAGTAAGATTTCACAGGGTTTGGAATACCAATACTGAACACAGAAGTTATGCTCAAATAACTGTCATACCCTGAGGTGAAACCTCCAGGACCAATTAAGGGCAGAGCAGTTCCTCAGTTCTCTTGGAATCAATAGACTGGCTTAACTACACTATCTTCTAAAGATCTTTAGAAAATGGTCTTTGGTTAAATGTGGTTTGGTGTTCAAAGCTCACTGCCCCTTCTTGACGCCTTGATATTATGCTGCTTTGTCCAAAGCAGGTGCCGATAAATCATATTTATATTCATCATGTTGAAAAGCAAACCAAACACTACCTTTCCTGATATAGTGAAAAATCAGTTAATCAGGACTTCATTAACCCAGATCATACATTAAAAATCTATTTCAAGCCATTTTCTATCAGCAGTTAACCTTTAGAAATCAGATCAGGGTTCTCCACTTAGCGTCTTACCACTGCTGAAATCGAGAAGGCACCCAGCCTGTGACTTCCTTTTATTGCTTGGAATCCACTTGCAAGTTCGTGTCTGTTCTGTTTTTCTGAAATTCAGTTTCCTTGTGTCTGTAGAACTGAGGTCTCCACTCTGCATCTGGCTCAGTCGGAGGTCACTGTCAGTTCCTAGAGCTTCTCACAGCTTCCTGCAGCCCCGTCTGGCACAGGATCTCTCCCGGGTAGCCACAGCATGGCCAGCAAGAGAATCACTGTTTACTTCCAGTCTCTCTTCAGCAAAGGCCACCACCCTCCTTTAAGAATTCACTCGATTAGGCCAAGCCCACTCAGGATAATTTCCCTTTAGATTAACTCAAAATCAACTAATTAGTGATCTTAATGGATATGCAGGACCAATCTACTTGTGCCAAATAACAGAAGCAAATCATAGAAAGAACACTGCTTTATCAACACAAGTTCTATGCACCCTTCAGGAGAGGGGATCAAATAAGATCTGTGTACAAGGAAGTGGGCTTCTTGGAGGCCCTCTAGAATTCAGCCAATCATAGCTACTGAGAAAACTTTGCCAGAATCAACTTTAAAAGTCAATTGATAGATATAGCTTAAAGATCCTTTAGAGATAAAATTAAATAAAGGCACTCAATACTTGATTATGGCATTCACTGTTTTCTGGGATTGATTTGGTTTTTATGAGATAAACAACTTGCTCATTAATTTATTTCTTCTTTTAACTCATTTATTTTTTATTGATTTATCTTTCTTTTCTGATGTCTTTCTTTTCTATTTATGAAATCAAATTTATAAATATATCTCTGAACAAAGCACTGGCTGCTTCATATCTATTTTGGTATTTCATTATCATTTAATTTCATATATTTTCTAATTTCCATTATGATTCCTTTTTGATCTATGTACAATTTATAAACTCATCTTGTAATTGCCAAATACATTCAGTAATCTTTTTTTTTTCTTTTTTTGGTTTGTTGTAGTCAGAGAACACACTTTGTGTCATTTCAGTGCTGTAAAATGTAGTAAAGCATGGCTTAGGTCCCAGCTCATAGGCAACTTTTGTAACCATTACGCTTATATTTGAAAATAATTGTGCATATTGCTTTTATTGGTTTTTATATATGACAATCATATATATGCCAATCAGGGATCATGATATTGAATTCTTCCTTTTCCTTAACGAATTTTGACCTTTTACTATAACAAAAATTAAAAGATATGTCCCAGTAAATGTGGTTTGAGTTTTTTTTTTTCCTGTTTTTGTTTGTTTGTTTGTTTGTTTGTTTAATTCTGTCAGTTTTTGTTATATATGTCTTGAGGCTCAAATTTGAAATGCTAAATGTTCTGGGTGGATTAAATTTTTATGATTGTAAAATGTTTCTCAGTAACTCTGGTAGCGCTTTTTATTAGAGACAATATCGTGAACTCAGCTTTGATAATAATTCAACCTCACCAACCATTTTAGTGTTTACATAGTAACTATGTTTTTTTTCTATCCACTCCTTTCAATCTTTCTCTACTCTTATAATTTAAATATGGTCTTATAAATAGTATGTTAATGAAGTCTTATTAATTTTTTGACATTTGAAACCTTTGAGGTAAATATAAATGGTTAGTACATATTCATTTATATCTCTTTGCTTTTGATTTTCCTCACTAGTTGTGGGTATCTTTTTTTTTTCCTCTTGTATGTGTTTGAATTAATTTTGTAGATGATGATGATGATTTAACTTCTCACATTAATAGATTGGTGGCTTTATACTCCTGTGTTGGTTACAAGACATTCTTGTCTTACTAAAGAATGATTGTTTGCTACTTTTTGCCTGTTTATAAATAATGCAAGTATGGTAAGACCCTAACTTCATGTTCCACTTTGCTTTGGATTGCAACTCTTTGTATATTACAGACCTCACAAGGGTCATATATCAATATCCACTGAATGTTGATCAGATTTGCCCTTTCCTATCATCATTCATTGCTTTCTGCTTCTCGGATCTTCTGTCTGGGATCATATCATTCTGCCTAAAGAAACTGAAATTAACTTTTCGCCAACTCAATATTTCCTTTAGTGTGAATATGCTGGTGACATTCTCTTGGTTTTTGTTTGTGAAATGTCTTTATGTTTATTCTCCAGTCATATTCAGTATGAGTATAGAATTCTAAGTTATTTCTTTTTAGTGCCTTCAAGATATTTCATTCTGTTCTAGTTTGAAATACTACTGTTTTGACATCAACTTGAAATCTAACTGCTCTTCAAACATATCCACTTTTTCTGGAAGCTTTTTAATAATTTTCTTTTTGGCTTTGGGGTTAGCAATTTTATTACATGTGCCAAGTGGAGCTTTCTTTTCATTTATGCCTGTTGGGGTTCAAAGGCCTTCTTGAATCTGAAAGCTAATATCTTCCCAGATTTGGAAAGTTTTGTGATTATCACTTCAAATATTACTTCAGCTCTATTTTCTCTCTTTTTAAATTTCTGGACACCAGGTATATATGTATGGAATCTTCTCATACATCTTTTTATGCATTATTCTCTAGTTCCCATACTTTAAATTTTTCATTCCACAAAATTTTCTTCATAGTCTATTTTTTATTTTCTTTGTGGTTAAATTTGCTTCAAACATCCTAATTAAGATTGTCAGATTTATTAGATAAAAATAGAGGATGTTCATTTAAATATAAATTATAAATAAGCAATAGCTATTTTTAATAAAATTATCTTTAAATATTCTTGTTGTCGTTCAGTCACTAAGTCAGGTTCGACTCTTTGTGGCCACATGGACTGCAGTACACCAGTCCACTATTTCCCTAAGTTTCCTCAAACTCGTGTCAGCTGAGTCAGTGTCATCCAATCATCTCATCCTCTCTTGCCCTCTTTCAAGTATAGTGAGAGGAAATTTACATGTTGAAGACCTTAAGCCTAGGAACTCAGGATGTGACTGTATTTGGAGGCAGAGCTTTTAAAGAGGTTCAGTTGCTCAGTCATGTCCTAACCCTAACCTTAACCCTAACGTGGACTGCAGCATGCCAGGCTTCCCTGTCCATCATCATCTCCCAGAGCATGCTCAAACTCATGTCCATAGAGTCAGTGGTGCCATCCACCATCTCAACCTCTGTCATCCCATTTTCCTCCTGCCTTCAAATCTTTCCCAGCAGCAGTGTCTTTTCTAATGAGTCAGTTCTTCACTTCAGGTGGCCAAAGTGTTGGAGCTTCAGCTTCGACATCAGTCCTTCCAAGGAATAATCAGGACTGATTTCCTTTACGACTGATGGATTTGATCTCCTTGTAGTCCAAGGGATTCTCAAGAGTCTCTTCTCCAACACTACAGTTCAAAAGCATCGGTTCTTCAGTGCTCAGCTTACTTTATAGTCCAACTCTCACGTCCATATGTGACTACTGGAAAAACCATAGCTTTGACTAGATGGACCTTTATCAACAAAGTAATGTCTGTGCTTTTAATGTCTCTGCTGTCTAGGTCTGTGATAGGTTTTCTTCCAAGGAGTAGGTGTCTTTTAATTTCATGGCTGCATTCACCATGTGCATTAAATTAAAGAGGTAAAATCAGTTGATATGAGTGGGTTCTAATACAACATGACTGATATCTTTCTCTCGGAGAAGGTGATGGCACCCCACTCCAGTACTCTTGCCTGCAAAACCCCATGGATGGGGGAGCCTGGTGGGCTGTCATCTATGGGGTCACAGAGAGTCGGACATGACTGAAGCGACTTAGCAGCAGCAGCAGCAGTGTCCTTATCTAAAGAGCAGATTCAGACACAGACACACAATGAGGAAAGACCCATGTGAAGACAGACAGAAGATGGCCATCTGTAAGCCAAGGAGAGAGGCCTCAGAAAAACACCAAACCTGCTGATACATTAATCTCAAACTTTTCGCTTCGAGGACCATGAGAAAATACATCTCTGTTTTTCAAGCCGCTTAGTCTGTGTTACTTTTTTATGGCAGCCCTAGCAAGCTAAATTTAGTTATTTTTATTTGGACTCTGTATGTATCTGTTTCTATTGTTTGTTCTTTCTCTTGGTTTTCATTCAAGTCAATTCTTGAATGCCTTTTCCCCTTGTCCCTTTAAAACACTTTATATATTAAATCAAATTTATCAGTAAAACAGAATTTTCACTTTGATTTTTGAATACCACTTTTGTGAATCCGCAAATAGTAACTGCAAACATTCTCATAGTTGTTTACCTGTGATGCATTTGGGAATTTCATCCCTAAGGTACCTTCCTAGGGATAGAATTGTTAAGTCTGCATGAAAACCTTCCTTATTTCAGTATGAGCAAAGGCTGCTTGGCTCCTCCCCTGCTCTTACATAACCCTGAGAAGACATGTGGTGTTTTCCTGTTTAAGCTACAGAGTGAGCTTGTCTATGTTCAAGGATTTTCAGGGAGAAATAGAAGAGGAGGACAGGAAGTGGTGGTGCTTCTTTGCCCATAGATGCTTCTTTCAGCCACGATCTTGGGAAACCAACAGTTGACAGGTCCAGGCAAGGTGACACATTCCACCCAGCTCTGTTGAATATGGATGTGAAGTTGCATTCTGCTGACTGGATGGTAGGGTCTTAGGATGCAGCATAGTTGATGTCACAGAATCCACTATGAAGTCATGACTGTCCTATGTAACATGCAAAATCAAAAGAAAGTTTGAGATTCATTTTGAGAATCGGTAGTTTTATTTATTAAAAAGTGATGAGACAAAACTGGAAACAACCCGGTCCTCATCCTCTGCTCCTGCTTGCTGCTGTTGTGCTTTGACAGGCTTCAGAGTTTGCTGTCACTTGGACTCATATACCATGACACCAGTGATCAGGTATCTCACCATAGACACTGGCTGCCTGGCGGCCTCCACACTGCTCCTGGAGGTGATGCCCACCTCTGTACAAGGTGCATGGTGGTGAACTTTGAGATTTGTTAATAAAGAGTCAATTTTGTTGGACATTTATCTTGCAGGAAGTGGGACTATTGTTTATGTTGTAGAGCTGATGTTGAATTTCATTAAAATCCAATCTTTCTGGATTTTTTCCACTGTGGGACCTGGGGCCACTGTTTACATAGTAGGACAGATTTTCAACAGTTAGCCAAACTTCTTTTAATTGTAGAACCTGGGTTTTGAAGTTACTGAAGAGACAGTCAATTGAGTTGGCTTTTTCAAGAACCTAAATTAGGTGCAGACTGGCTCCCTGCCGAAGTCTGAGATAACCTAGACTTCTTTGCATTCTGTTCATTCAAGTACCTTTCACTCGGCAATGTTGAGACCAGGAGTGTCTCCATTATACCTTTAGTTCTTTCTGCAACAGGAGTGTTGGGAGTCTCTGCTCTTGCAATCTTCGTGCATGCTTGCTAAGTCGCTTCAGTCATGTCTGACTCTCGGCGACCCTGTAGACTGTAGCCTGCCAGGCTCCTCAGTCCATGGGATTCTCCAGGCAAGAATACTGGAGTGAGTTACCATTTCCTTCTCCAGGGGATCTTGACCCAGGGATTGAACCCGGGTCTCATATCTTCTGCTTTGGCAGGTGGGTTCTTTACCACTAGTGCCACTGGGGAAGCCCCAAATATCCTTATGCTAGGCCTATATGACGGAATGGACAGCTTACATCTAAGCTTTCGACTGAGTCTGTTCACACACTAAGACTGAGAAACTGATGGGCAATTGATGAATACAGCTGCAGTCACCACAAGCCTGCTTTCCTCCGGGAAGAGACTGAAGCTTCCTCTGATATTCAGAACAACGCTCTGTCCTGCCAGTGGCGTGCTAATCTTCTCCTGAGTCTGCAGACTCAGCTGTGGGCACACCCACAGTGCCCACTGTGCTCCAGCCCTGCTGCTGCCCCTTTGCCAACCACTGCAGGTGGCGTGTTAAGGACAGTGTGGTTTCAGGAACACAGGATGCACGGCAGACACGTTGGGGTCCTTTCCCACCAGCATAACCGGATGAGATGGCGAGGCCCCAGACAAGACCTGTGTGAAGCTTCTTGATCTTGCTCACCTTCCTCATGGAGCTGCACGGCCTCTCGTCCTTTGCCTCAAGCATAATATCCACGGTGTCCTTGGTTGGGACGACCTGCCGAGCTGGAACTCTCCACCGGTGGTCTCAGGAAGTAAACAGCTTATCCCCAAATAAACGAAGAGATGTCTTGCATCCGGAAGGGGACACAGCTGAAGGTCAAAAGAGCAGCCAGTGGACTAGTGCCACTGGGGAAGCCCCAATATCCTTATGCTAGGCCTATATGACGGAATGGACAGCTTACATCTAAGCTTTCGACTGAGTCTGTTCACACACTAAGACTGAGAAACTGATGGGCAATTGATGAATACAGCTGCAGTCACCACAAGCCTGCTTTCCTCCGGGAAGAGACTGAAGCTTCCTCTGATATTCAGAACAACGCTCTGTCCTGCCAGTGGCGTGCTAATCTTCTCCTGAGTCTGCAGACTCAGCTGTGGGCACACCCACAGTGCCCACTGTGCTCCAGCCCTGCTGCTGCCCCTTTGCCAACCACTGCAGGTGGCGTGTTAAGGACAGTGTGGTTTCAGGAACACAGGATGCACGGCAGACACGTTGGGGTCCTTTCCCACCAGCATAACCGGATGAGATGGCGAGGCCCCAGACAAGACCTGTGTGAAGCTTCTTGATCTTGCTCACCTTCCTCATGGAGCTGCACGGCCTCTCGTCCTTTGCCTCAAGCATAATATCCACGGTGTCCTTGGTTGGGACGACCTGCAGAGCTGGAACTCTCCACCGGTGGTCTCAGGAAGTAAACAGCTTATCCCCAAATAAACGAAGAGATGTCTTGCATCCGGAAGGGGACACAGCTGAAGGTCAAAAGAGCAGCCAGTGGCAAGCTTCAGACAGAGCTATTTTTCACAGTCGTGGATGGAGATGTTTACAGACTTCAGGGCAAGCATCTGGTTAGCTATCAGACAGATCTTTGTAGGTTTTGGGCCTCTTCCCTGGCTGACCTGGCCATGTTTGAGATACTATCCACAGCCTGCAGCTCTCGTGGCCAGAGGCAGGCTGTCGGATAGGGGCTGGGGTGTGTGAGACTCACGGTCACCATTTGCCCATGAGTGTGCACATCAGTGGGGCTTCCCTGGTGATTCAGAGGTAAAGAATCCACCTAAATGCTAAATGCAGGAGACGCAGGAGATGCAGGCTCCATCCCTGGAACGGGGAGATCCCCTGGAGGAGGGCAGGGCAACCCATTCCAGTATTCTTGCCTGGAGAATCCCCATGGACAGAGGAGCCTGGCAGGTCATTTTATGTTCACATCGCTTCACTGGGGTGGGCAAGCAGCCGTTCTCGGCAAGAGTCCCGTTCTGTCTCAGTGTCCCGCAGAGACAAGTTCGGAACCACTGAGGACTGGATGGATGCTGGTGGTCACGTCACTTGGTCCACATTGCCCCAGACCACCTGGGCACCTGGACCCAGGCTATGCCCACTTGGCATGTGGAAAGGCAGAGGCTTTCTCCAAGGAGTTTCCCTCCAAGCCTGACACCCGGGCGGAGCCTTTAACCCTCGCCTGCCCATCGTGACTGTCACTGCCCACAGCATGCAGTCTTCAGCGCCACGGCCAGCCCCTCCGTGTAGGGACGCCGCCTCTGCCTCAAAGGCAAAGCCACCAAGCAGAGGGGGCCCTCTGAAAGCCGACCCTGGTTTTTAAATATTAATGTTGTTGTCGTTCAATGTTGAACAATGTGCTTGAAAAGTGGCAGAAATGATTCAAGGCTCCATATGTTGCTATCATCCTCCAGAGATGATTCAGATTTGCTTCTGACAAATGGTCAGGCTAAGGGACAGCATTCTGAGATCACTTTATCTATTTATTTGATTTTTTTAAATTTTATATTGGAGCCTGCTTGATTAATAATGTTGTGTCCAAGTGTACAGCAAAGGGATTCAGCTATACATATACAGGTATCTATTCTTTTCAAGTTATTTTCCCATTTAAGTTATTATAGACTAATGAGCAGTGTTCCCTGTGCTATCAGTTGGTCTTTGTTGATTATTTTAAATGTAGCAGGGTGTACAGGTCAATCCCAAACTCCCTGACTATCTCCCCTCCCCCTCTCCCCATGGTAACCAGAAGTTGCTCTTTAAGCCTGTGATTTTGTTTTTGTGTTGTAAATAAGTTCATTGGTAGGGTGTTCTTTAGATTCTGCTTGTAAGCAACATCCTATGATGTTTATCTTTCTCTCTCTGACTTACTTTAATAGCATGATAATTTCCAATTCCATGCATATTGCTATAAATGGCATTATTTCATCCTTTCTGATGGCTGAGTAACAGTCCATTGTATATAAGTACCACATCTTCTTTGTCCATTCATTCGTCAATGGACATCTAAGACTTGAATTCAACTTCAGTCCTTCAAAGTGTTGTTCTACCTCTTTTATTTAACTTTTATCCTGAAGGGCTTCCCTTGTGGCTCAGCTGGGAAAGAATCTGCCTGCAATGTGGGAGACCTGGGCTCAGTCTTTGGGTTGGGAAGATCCCCTGGTGAAGGGAAAGGCTACCCACCCCATATTCTGGCCTAAAGAATCCCATGAACTGTATAGTCTATGGGGTGGCAATGTGTTGGGCACGGCAGCGTGACTTTCACTTTTATCCCGTTACCCTCTCCCAGAGTGGACAGATTTATCTGACCCTACCCATGAATTTTTGTCTGTCTCTGCCTGTGAGGCTTCTGAGAGAACTGCTCAGCTTTTCCACCTTGAAGACAACTCTTCCAAGGTCAGAAAATGCCACCAGGGAGAGAGTTTTCTAAATCCTAGGCTTATCTCACTGCTGAACCTGCTTTACCTGGCTCTCGGCCTCATGAGTCACCACTACCTTGATTTTTCTCTGATGTTTTCAAGTATTTGATGTTCTATTTTTAAATATTCTAATTATTCTCATTAGAGCTAATTCACAGGTTCCGTTTAAATTAACCTGGTTCAGAATTGCTGAAATAGAACTATCCTCAATTGTCTTTTCCATCTGAGAAAAATCAGGTAATTAAAACATCCAGCTAATAAGCCCCAGAGCCAAGAGTTAGAACTAAGATCTGCTTGAGCCCAAAGCCTACATTCTTGGTCTTCATACCAAACTGCCCAAGAATAAGGATGAAGATACCAAGAAAATGTGGACCCTACAGATTTCCTTAAAACACCGCATCAAAAAGGACTCTGCTACAAAGCAACGTATGCCCTCAGTTTGGTGTCAAGAGAGAAAAAGTCAGTGTTTATCTTTGCATAACCTAGTGTTCTGTAGCTGGAGTGAATCTATGGATAGTAAGGAAAAAGGTGTTATTGTTGATAATTCCACAGAGACAGTGATTCTGCAACTTGACCAGCACCTTTCCAGTTAGGCATTAAGACAGAAAGGTGCTCAGGACAACAGCGAAAAATGAGACTGGCATAAAGCTCACGCTCATCATGACAAAATAATCAAACTGACTGAAATCCTTGCCATCTTCGTAAAGTTGGTAAAGTGGGAATGGAGTAGTATCTGATAAAATAGTTAAAAAAAAAAAAGACTGCCTGGTAGTTTGAGAGATGCTAAATAAGCCAGAAGGTAATGAAAGTACTTAGAATGCTAAGGAGACTCATTGGCTTTACATAAGCAAATGAGGAATTTCAAAAGGAAAGATTGTATCCAGAGCTAATAGGCACTGCTATCATACATGCTGGGTTTCCCAGGTGGTGCTAGTGGTAAACAATGTAGGAAACGTGGGTTTGGTCCCTGGGTTAGGAAGATCCCCTGGAGGAGGAAATGTCAACTGACTTCAGTATTCTTGCCTGGAAAATTCCATGGACAGAGGAGCCTGGGGTTCTGCAGTTCATAGGGCCGCAAAGAGTCAGACACAACCAAAAGACCAAGCACATCATATATATTATTAAATTAATGCATATTAAAGTCTTCCAGAGATCCAAAAGGGGGGAAATTGATAAATGCATCAGTTCACTTCAGTTCAGTCGCTCAGTAGTGTCCGACTCTTCGCGATCCCATGAACTGCAGCACGCCAGGCCTCCCTGTCCATCACCAACACCAGAGTTCACTCAGACTCACGTTCATTGAGTCAGTGATGCCATCCAGCCATCTCAACCTCTGTTGTCCCCTTCTCTTCCTGCCCCCAATCCTTCCCAGCATCAGAGTCTTTTCCAATGAGTCAACTATTCGATGAGGTGGCCAAAGTACTGGAGTTTCAGCCTTAGCATCATTCCTTCCAAAGAAATCCCAGGGTTGATCTTGTTTAGAATGGACTGGTTGGATCTCCTTGCAGTCCAAGGGACTCTCAAGAGTCTTCTCCAACAGTTGCCCCCAAAAAGCAATCGATCAAAGAAAGAAAGTGACTTTCAGTCTCTAAAACTTTATTGGAAACTGTAAAAATGGAAAAGCACAGACCTTAAAGTATAAGAAAGGACTTGGCACCATCCACCAAGTTTTCTCAAAGCCTTAGTTGTTCTGAGAATCAGCCTCACGGTCCCACATGCTTTTATATACTAAGTTAAAAAATTACAGAGCATAATATCTTAGTTTCTGGTTAAATATAAACTAAATAGATGTAAAATTGTACCAAAACAAGATTCCTCTATACAGAACAGAACTCTTGCTTTCTGTACTCCAGAGGAATGAAAAAATAAAAGTCTTCAAAAAAAATTTGCAAAGTGAAACAGCCCCCAAAAAGCAATCGATCAAAGAAAGAAAGTGACTTTCAGTCTCTAAAACTTTATTGTAAACTGTAAAAATGGAAAAGCACAGACCTTAAAGTATAAGAAAGGACTTGGCACCATCCACCAAGTTTTCTCAAAGCCTTAGTTGTTCTGAGAATCAGCCTCACGGTCCCACATGCTTTTATATACTAAGTTAAAAAATTACAGAGCATAATATCTTAGTTTCTGGTTAAATATAAACTAAATAGATGTAAAATTGTACCAAAACAAGATTCCTCTATACAGAACAGAACTCTTGCTTTCTGTACTCCAGAGGAATGAAAAAATAAAAGTCTTCAAAAAAAATTTGCAAAGTGAAACCATCAGTAAAGCATTTTTCCTACATTTGTTGTGGTATTTACTTGGCATTTTAAGCATTTTCTCTTGGTGTGACACATCCATTTTGCACATATGGGTTATTTTATTATTAACACATAATGGAGTAGTTAGACAGGCAATAGCATTTCATGCCTAAGCATGTGAAAAGTAATCTAGCCTTTCAAATAAATCCATATTCATTCTATAAATTCTCAGACCTGTGCTTTATGTTAGGTTCAAATT
>SJYC01129607.1:0-39495 GCA_006408675.1 Madoqua kirkii | reverse complement strand
CATTATTATCAAAGTCCATAATTTATTTAGATATCCTTAATTTTAACTTCATTTTATTTTCCTGTTCAAGATCCCATTTAGAATATCACGCTGCATTCAGTTGTCATGTCGATTATGTTCTTCTTGGCATGAGTAGTTTTGCAGACTTCCCATGTTTTGATGACTTAGTTTTGAGGAGTACTGGCTAGACACTTTTTAGAATGGATCTCAATTGGAATTTTTCTGATTTTTTTTTCTTGGCAAGACTTGTGTTATGGATTGTTTGGGGAAGATCTTAGAGATAAAATGCCATGTTCATCATATTATATGAAGAGTACATACTATCAGTGCAACGTGGCTGCTGTTCTTGGCCTTTATCACCTGGCTGAGGTGGTGTGTACCACATTTCTTTACTGAAAGTTTACTCTTCTACACACCCGTTCCAGATGGCACGCTGTGGAAGAAAGTCAGTGCTTATTCCCCCTCTAAGGAGGATAGAGTTCTGTTCCACTTCACTGAGGACAGACTATCTTCTCCTGTTTATATGAATATATGAAATAATTTACTTTTATTCATATGAACTGGCTATTTATTTTATACTTTGAGTTTATAACACTCTTGTCTTTTAAATATGAAAATCTAATAGTCCAACATTCACCATTTGATATGAGAATCTCAGAGAATACTATGGAATTCTTTCAGGAGGTATTTTGAAATTCTGAATATCTTTTCAGAAGAGACACTATTTCCTTTTTGCTCTGTTCAGGGATGCTTGGACAGTGAACAATCTTATAGAAAGTATCTCCTTCCAGAGCAGAGGGCAGATTTATTTATACCCCATATAACAGGTTTGCATTTCCTAAGCTCAGGTGTGATAAAAGCTGACCGTGGGCAGCATCCATCTGTGCCTCACTGCCTCACCCTGCAGGGACTAAGAGGCAGGGCTAACTGATGCACATGGTCACTGTTGTGCTCTAAATGATCCATCTCTTTTTCTTTGAACCGGGAGTTTCATGTCTTCCGCAAGATTCATAAAATGGTAACATATTAATTTGTTAGCTTACAATAAACTGTGGAAAATTCTTCAAGAGATGGGAAAACCAGACCACCTAACTTGCCTCTTGAGAAATCTATATGCAGGTCAAGAAGCAACAGTTAGAACTGGACATGGAATAGGAAAAGGAGTAGGTCAAAGCTGTATATGGTCACCCTGCTTATTTAACTTATATACAGAATACATCACGAGAAATGCTGGACTGGAAGAAGCACAAGCTGGAATCAGGATTGCTGGGAGAAATATCAATAACCTCAGATATGCAGATGACACCACTTTTATGGCAGAAAGTGAAGAAGAACTAAAAAGCCTCTTGATGAAAGTCAAAGAGGAGAGTGAAAATGTTGGCTAAAAGCTCAACATTCAGAAAATAAAGATCGTGGCATCTGGTCCCATCACTTCATGGGAAATAGATAGGAAAACAGTGGAAACAGGGTCAGACTTTATTTTGGGGGGCTCCAAAATCACTGCAGATGGTGACTGCAGCCATGAAATGAAAAGATGCTTACTCCTTGGAAGAAAAGTTATGACCAATCTAGACAGTATATTCAAAAGCAGCAACATTACTTTGCAGACTAAGGTCCGTCTAGTCAAGGCTATGGTTTTTCTAGTAGTCATGTATGGATTTGAGAGTTAGACTGTGAAGAAGGCTGAGCACTGAAGAACTGATGCTTTTGAACTGTGCTGTTGGAGAAGACTCTTGAGAGTCCCTTGGACTGCAAAGAGATCCAACCAGTCCATTCTGAAGGATATCAGCCCTGGGATTTCTTTGGAAGGAATGGTGCTAAAACTGAAACTCCAGTACTTTGGCCACCTCATGTGACAAGTTGAGTCGTTGGAAAAGACTCTGATGCTGGGAGGGATTGGGGGCAGGAGGAGAAGGGGACGACAGAGGATGAGATGGCTGGATGGCGTCACTGACTCGATGGACGTGAATCTGAGTGAACTCTGGGAGTTGGTGATCAACAGGGAGGCCTGGCGTGCTGCTATTCATGGGGTCGCAAAGAGTTGGACAGGACTGACTGAACTGAACTGAAATGATGAAAGTGAAAGAGGGGAGTGAAAAAGTTGGCTTAAAATTCAACATTCAGAAAACTAAGATTTTGGCATCCAGTGTCATCACTTCATGACAAAGAGATGGGAAATGATGGAAACAGTAACAGACTGAACTGAACTGAACTTACGTTGGTCATAACTCCTTCCAAGGAGTAAGTGTCTTTTAACTTCATGGCTGCAGTCACCCTCCACAGTGATTTTGGAGCCCAAGAAAATAAAGTCTGTGGCTTTCTATTGTTTCCCCATCTGTTTGCCATGAAGTGATGGAACCTTATGCCATGATCTTAGGTTTCTGAATGTTGAGTTTTAAGGCAGCTTTTAAACTCTCCTCTCGCATTCTTTGCTTTCTGCCATAAGGATGATGTCATCTGCATATCTGAGGTTATTGGTATTTCTCCCGGTAATCTTGATGCTAGCTTACCCTTTGTCCAGCCTGGCATTTTGCATGATGTACTCTGCATATAAGTTAAATAAGCAGGGTGACAATATACAGCCTTGATGCACTCCTTTCCCAATTTGTTCCATGTCTGCTAAATGTTGCTTCTTGACCTGCATACAAATTTCTCAGGAGGCAGGTAAGGCGATCTGGTATTCCCATCTCTTTCAGAATTTCCCACAATGTTTTGTGATCCACACAGTCAAAGACTTTACATAGTCAATAAAGCATCTGGAACTCTCTTGCTTTTTCGATGATCCAGCAGATGTTGGCAATTTGATCTCTGGTTCCTCTGCATTTTCTACATCCAGTTTGAACATCTGGAATTTCATTGTTCATGTACTGTTGAAGCCTGGCTTGGAGAATTTGAGCATTATTTTGCTAATGTGTGAGATGAGTGCAATTGTACAGTAGTTTGAACATTCTTAGGCATTGCCTTTCTTTGGGATTGGAACGAACACTGACCTTTTCCAGTCCTGCGGCCACTGCTGAGTTTTCCAAATTTGCCAGCATATTCAGTGCAGCACTTTCACAACATCGTCTTTTAGGATTTGAATAGCTCAACTGGAATTTTATCACCTCCACTAGCTTTGTTCATAGTGATGCTTCCTAAGGCTCCACTTCAATTTGCATTCCAGGATGTCTGGCTCTTAATTATATAGGTCTCCAAATTCCAGCCCAGTTTTATGAATGGGACCATTACCCTACCATAGCCAAACACACCACACACACATACACACAAATATACCTTCTTGTGCATTTGGGGACTGAGTTCTTCTCCATTGAAAGGTGTGATTTCTGCAGCCAAAGAGGAAAAACTGTCACTCCTTCATTTCTGAGAGATCCTGCATTGTAACTCCTATTATTTCAGTTTTTTCCCTCTTCTGGCCCTGCTTAGGGAAGAATTTCCTCCCTTTCTTCAGATAACATCCAGTAATCAGACATTCAGGGCTTAACATCTGGCCTCATTTTTTTAAGACCCTGTGCTAAGAAAAGTTCACAAGAGCAGGCACTCCCAGGCCATTTGAACTAAACTAGTGAGGACTGAATTTTCAAGGGAGTCCTTACCAGCCATGTACTTGCATCCTGAGAAGCATTTAATGAGATTTTCCTCCTGCAGCAGAAGATACTAGATCTGGGTTTGAATTCTAGCCCTGATACTTACTAACCAGGTGTTTAGGGCACATTTAGGATGAGATGGCTGGATGGCGTCACTGACTCGATGGACGTGAATCTGAGTGAACTCTGGGAGTTGGTGATCAACAGGGAGGCCTGGCGTGCTGCGATTCATGGGGTCGCAAAGAGTCGGACACAACTGAGTGACTGAACTGAACTGAACTGAAGTAAGGCAAAATCACAGTGTGAGGACACCCAACCAATGACTCACACACACAATGTTTACAAACCAAGCCGGCTATGTCTATCGAGTTGTGTCATAGCTCTAACATACTGTCTGTTCAGCAGCCAGCCCCTCACATCTCTGCACTGATGGCAACGCTTTCCGAATCATTTGTAGGAACCTCAGATTTCTGCTGGCTGATGGCAGCCCCAGAGCTGGCCATTGTCTTGCCCAAGGGCGTCATGCATCGCTCACAGAGGTCCTGCTTCCTGGAGCCACAGAAGTGCTGGGTGATGAGAAACAGCAAAGAAAACATCTTTCTCTCCCATTTCATAGTCTACACAGTCAGCTGCATGGACCCAAGTCCACTTCCTTAGCCTCGGATCCCCCAAAACTTCCATCCCTACATGTGTCTTTTCCCTGCAACACACTTCAAAAAATATTTGGGAAGAGCCAGAAAAATGTTACCCAAGAGGCTCATAAATAACCCTTCCTCAGTCTAAGGCTTTTCTATAGACAACAGTGCGTAATGAGGTTGCTGCAGATGCATCTTTGTGTATCATTGAGGGTTCTTTCAGTTATGAGTAATAGAGGCCCCCACAAAATTGACTTACGTTACAGAAGGAGTTTGCTTTTTTAACCTATAGAGTATGTTTAAAAACAAACAAACAAAAAAAGCAGTCTTCCAAAGCTCGGCCCAGTAGCTTAAACATCTACTCAGCCTGCTGTTGTTACTGTCGTCTCTTCTCAGCCTGTAGGGGGTCAGCTTCCTCACCACTAACTATACGTGTGGCTTCAAGATGTTTGCAAACAGCTACTAGGGCCGGAGGCTCTCTCATGTTCTCATTTGTATTTGTGAATGAAAAAGAACTTGTTTCTCCCCACAGTCTCAAAACAAAAGTCAGGCTTAACTTCATTCTTTGTGTGCATCTTGAACCAATCACTTTGACACGGGCATCTGTTTCCAAAGATTATTTTAGATCAGGGAGAGAATGGGGGATGATTCCACTGAAACCACTGGCACATGCACAATGGGAGAGGCAGAGAGTGCACACCGGAGAGGGAAATATTACATGCATGCGCTTCAGTTGTGTCTGACTGTTTGCGAGTCCACCAGGCTGCACTTGCCACAGGATTCTCCAGGCAAGAATACTGGAGAGGGTTATCCATGCCCTTCTTCAGGGAATTTTCCTGACACAGGGATGGAACCCACATTTCTTACATCCCTTGCATTGGCAGGTGGGTTCTTTGTGCCACCTGGGAAGCCCAAATATATTGTTACTCTGATATAAATCACTGTGACTAGGCAGCCAGGAGGATCTCTTCAGTCAACAGTGCGTAATGAGGTTGCTGCAGATGCATCTTTGTGTATCATTGAGGGTTCTTTCAGTTATGAGTAATAGAGGCCCCCACAAAATTGACTTACGTTACAGAAGGAGTTTGCTTTTTTAACCTATAGAGTATGTTTAAAAACAAACAAACAAAAAAAGCAGTCTTCCAAAGCTCGGCCCAGTAGCTTAAACATCTACTCAGCCTGCTGTTGTTACTGTCAGTCTCTTCTCAGCCTGTAGGGGGTCAGCTTCCTCACCACTAACTATACGTGTGGCTTCAAGATGTTTGCAAACAGCTACTAGGGCCGGAGGCTCTCTCATGTTCTCATTTGTATTTGTGAATGAAAAAGAACTTGTTTCTCCCCACAGTCTCAAAACAAAAGTCAGGCTTAACTTCATTCTTTGTGTGCATCTTGAACCAATCACTTTGACACGGGCATCTGTTTCCAAAGATTATTTTAGATCAGGGAGAGAATGGGGGATGATTCCACTGAAACCACTGGCACATGCACAATGGGAGAGGCAGAGAGTGCACACCGGAGAGGGAAATATTACATGCATGCGCTTCAGTTGTGTCTGACTGTTTGCGAGTCCACCAGGCTGCACTTGCCACAGGATTCTCCAGGCAAGAATACTGGAGAGGGTTATCCATGCCCTTCTTCAGGGAATTTTCCTGACACAGGGATGGAACCCACATTTCTTACATCCCTTGCATTGGCAGGTGGGTTCTTTGTGCCACCTGGGAAGCCCAAATATATTGTTACTCTGATATAAATCACTGTGACTAGGCAGCCAGGAGGATCTCTTCAGCTTCCAACTACATGTGGCCCTGAGTACATGACTCAGATTCAGCTTAATGATCACACTTGCAATGTCTCTTCTCAGCCTGTAGGGGGTCAGCTTCCTCACCACTAACTATACGTGTGGCTTCAAGATGTTTGCAAACAGCTACTAGGGCCGGAGGCTCTCTCATGTTCTCATTTGTATTTGTGAATGAAAAAGAACTTGTTTCTCCCCACAGTCTCAAAACAAAAGTCAGGCTTAACTTCATTCTTTGTGTGCATCTTGAACCAATCACTTTGACACGGGCATCTGTTTCCAAAGATTATTTTAGATCAGGGAGAGAATGGGGGATGATTCCACTGAAACCACTGGCACATGCACAATGGGAGAGGCAGAGAGTGCACACCGGAGAGGGAAATATTACATGCATGCGCTTCAGTTGTGTCTGACTGTTTGCGAGTCCACCAGGCTGCACTTGCCACAGGATTCTCCAGGCAAGAATACTGGAGAGGGTTATCCATGCCCTTCTTCAGGGAATTTTCCTGACACAGGGATGGAACCCACATTTCTTACATCCCTTGCATTGGCAGGTGGGTTCTTTGTGCCACCTGGGAAGCCCAAATATATTGTTACTCTGATATAAATCACTGTGACTAGGCAGCCAGGAGGATCTCTTCAGCTTCCAACTACATGTGGCCCTGAGTACATGACTCAGATTCAGCTTAATGATCACACTTGCAAAACAAAGGTAATTATTCCCGAAGTTCTCTTTCTATATACACACACATACCATTTATCTAGCATATTTCACAGTGCTATTTTATATCTCAGATAATGTAGTGAAGGATAAAAAAATAAAGATTGGAAAATAATGAAGCAAGCATTAAATACATTTTATCTCTCATCGAACATCAAAATATATTCCCCATTTGTCAGATCTGTATTTAAATGAGGCCAACTGCTCCTACATTATCTAGAAATCATCCGTCAGCTTCCCATATTTCAGAGTCAATTTTTTTTTCCTCCTTTCTGTCCTTCTGAAATCTCCTGCAATTATCAGATATTTTCTGCTCAGGCAGTAAAATCTGTTTCTCTAACACCAAGGAAACAATTATTTAGAGCTCACTGCACACAGAGAGAGACAACATGCGTATGTATGAGATGGATAGAATGCAATATCAATCAATATTGTAATGCCAGGCACACAGGAGAAAGTAAATAGTAGGTGATTTGATTACACTTTCCTTCCAAGTATCAAATGCTCTTTAAAATTTCTTACTGAAACTACTCTTTATCTTTCCCATTAGATAAGGTATTGGTATTAGCCAAGAAAGTAATGGTTTTGTATGTGTAGTCCAATAAATAGAGCTTAAAAGTTTATTATCAAACATATTGCACGCTGCAGTAAAAGTGATCTATACTCCTGGAACCAATTCAGCACACAGAAAAACGCTGAAGGGCCAAGATGGGTGTTTGTCAACCCCCTGGAAAGGCAGCTCTTCACAGAAGGAAACGTCAGCTTGCCGGAATACATTCTTCTTTCACTCAAATACAAAATCAGTTCCAATTGAAAGTGCTTTGGAAAACATGCTATGCAAATAGAATGGATTTAGCATTTACTGAATGAATCAAATCCAGGCTCTGAGTAGGAGCCTGGATCTTGGATCCATAACACTGAAACCTGAATTCTGATTCCATTAATTTCCTTTACATTCTTATCTTCACAGTCCTATGGCTCCCTTTGCTCCAGTATCAGAAATCGCATCTGATTGCTGACGATGCCTTTCTTGTTTATACATATGCATTGCCTTGCTTGCCCAGTGTCTAAAAAAAGGGCTGAACCAACAGTAAAGGTGTTGAGCATTTTTACACTAAAACTCAGATGTGAGTCTCTCCAGACAGTGCTGAGCTCTGGTCCTTCTGGATTCTTCTTCTCACAGGAAACTGTACTCAGGACTGAGTAGTATCTGCCCATCACAGACAGAGTGGGGGCCCAAGCAAGTCTGTCTTTCTGCACTTCTCGCATGCTCCTGATGGAAGCTCAGGCACCAACAGAGGTTTCTCCACATGCTTATGCTGTCGCTTCTCTTACAGGAGAAATATTATTACTCTGTGCTGGTGTTGCATAGAAGAAAGGGAGGACATCAAGAACAAAAGGGAAGCAATCATTTCCTCTGTGGTGGTTTGATAAGCAAGAAAAAAAAAATTAAAAAATTAAGTGAGTGCTTCTTTAGGAAAGTATTCTAGCAGATTCTTTCATTTACTTTCCCACCTTTGATCCATAAGGTATTCTACTAACTCTGTCCTAGTTAAACCAAAATTCAAATTGAAAGGTTTTATTCCTGCCCTATCCTGCATATGAGGTGTTCTCCCTGGTAGCTTAGCTGGTAAAGAATGTGCCTGCAATGTGGGAGAACTGGGTTCAATCTCTGGGTTGGAAAGATCCCCTGGAGACGTGAAGGGCTACCCAATCCAGTATTCTAGCCTGGAAAAGTCCACAGACACAGTCCATGGGGTTGCAAAGAGTCAGACAGGACTGAGGGACTTGGCTTTCACTTCACAGGTATTCTCCTCTTATTTACACAGTTCTCAGTTCCCACATGACTTTGCCACTCTCTCATACTCTTAAGATCGCAAGTCATTCATTGACAGGTGATATCCCATCTCCTCTATGAAGCCTCTATCATATCCACAATTAATTGGAAAGTAATGCTAACCGTGGTGAGTCTTTCATATAGGCAGCTAATGTCTTGTTTAAATTCTTGTCTTATTACCCCGTCATGATTACAGACTGCAGGGAACCAGCTCCAGTCACTGAGCTTCCTCTCTGACATGCATACTCCATTATCTTTGATTTCTTGGTGGATTCTTACTCAAACAGCAAAAAGGCAGAGATGTTATCATATCTTGATGTGTTGGCAAGTTTAGGACAGTGAAGCCACTCAGTACGTATTCTGTCCCCCTTGCTTTTGTGTCTTTTCTCTCCTCTGCTGCACAGTCTGAAGTATCATCCAGACACTCACGCATCTTGCACCCATATCTTGGACCAGTCTGGTAAATCCCCCGGATCCAATCCCATAGGCATGATATGAATTTTCTCTTACAATAGACAATACAATGAGTAGTTGAACATGTGTAAACATATAAAGCAACTAGAGAAAAGTGATCCCTAAGGGTAAAGACGGCTCAACGTGTTTTGAAAACATGCAGCAGGAAGACAATGCCACAGGGGTTGCACCAGAAAATTCCATTTCATTTCCATAGCTTCTTAAGTAGCTAAGACTTAAATATTTGGATTTGGGAGCTTTACTCTTTGCTATGTGGCCCGTTATGCTTAGTGTCTGTCTTTTTATACTATAACGTCAAAAAGAAATTTTCAAGTTTCAGCCTTGAGCGAAGCACATCCGGTATTTCTCATGTTTTGCTGAAGATCTTTTTAAGAGACAGAAAATCTCCTAAGATGAAGAACCTTCCAGAACTCATAGATCTAATTTGACTCTTTGAGCTGGAGAACAATGCTGTCTTTCTTACCATATTTGGGTGTTTGAAAGAAGTCTACTACAGTTCTCAGTTCCCACATGACTTTGCCACTCTCTCATACTCTTAAGATCGCAAGTCATTCATTGACAGGTGATATCCCATCTCCTCTATGAAGCCTCTATCATATCCACAATTAATTGGAAAGTAATGCTAACCGTGGTGAGTCTTTCATATAGGCAGCTAATGTCTTGTTTAAATTCTTGTCTTATTACCCCGTCATGATTACAGACTGCAGGGAACCAGCTCCAGTCACTGAGCTTCCTCTCTGACATGCATACTCCATTATCTTTGATTTCTTGGTGGATTCTTACTCAAACAGCAAAAAGGCAGAGATGTTATCATATCTTGATGTGTTGGCAAGTTTAGGACAGTGAAGCCACTCAGTACGTATTCTGTCCCCCTTGCTTTTGTGTCTTTTCTCTCCTCTGCTGCACAGTCTGAAGTATCATCCAGACACTCACGCATCTTGCACCCATATCTTGGACCAGTCTGGTAAATCCCCCGGATCCAATCCCATAGGCATGATATGAATTTTCTCTTACAATAGACAATACAATGAGTAGTTGAACATGTGTAAACATATAAAGCAACTAGAGAAAAGTGATCCCTAAGGGTAAAGACGGCTCAACGTGTTTTGAAAACATGCAGCAGGAAGACAATGCCACAGGGGTTGCACCAGAAAATTCCATTTCATTTCCATAGCTTCTTAAGTAGCTAAGACTTAAATATTTGGATTTGGGAGCTTTACTCTTTGCTATGTGGCCCGTTATGCTTAGTGTCTGTCTTTTTATACTATAACGTCAAAAAGAAATTTTCAAGTTTCAGCCTTGAGCGAAGCACATCCGGTATTTCTCATGTTTTGCTGAAGATCTTTTTAAGAGACAGAAAACTCCTAAGATGAAGAACCTTCCAGAACTCATAGATCTAATTTGACTCTTTGAGCTGGAGAACAATGCTGTCTTTCTTACCATATTTGGGTGTTTGAAAGAAGTCTACTCCTTGCTCCAAACAGAAATAATTGACATGAACAAAAAAAGCAGCATCATTGAAGACCTCCCAAAAAGTTTGGAGTTTAGTTCTGCATGGTTTATTTTTATTCTTGTTTTACTCAAGCTGGTTTGCTATTCCATAAGCATATGCACCATATGCGACTGAAGACTGCTAAAAGCATTTTTAAACAGAAATCCCAAAAAGGAAGAAATGAAACTAAACAGAAGAAAATGAAGCTAACAGTTCTTTTTAATGTGTGTTTAGAAAGAAAGTCTGATGAGAGAATTAATGTTCCTAAATTCTTGGTAGATATAGCGGTACATTTACAAGGAGTGGGGTTGAAGAGATAAATTTAAAATTACGTTACTTTTGAAAACACAGCTCCTTGAACGAGAGTAAAGAATAAACACAAGACCCACTGCCTTGTTTTTCTGATAATTGGGTTAGACATTGCATCATCTGGTAGAATATAAAAACATGCAATTGAAATCATCTGACATTTTTCTTTGTTCCTTAACATATTGAAGCTGTGCAGCCCATGAATATGGATTTAAAAATCTAGAAGAAGCCAGATTTTATCAAACAACCCAATAAATCAGGACTTTTGAATGTTTGTCTTGTGGTCACAGAGGGATGTTTTGGAACTCACAAGCCTTAGTTATAGCTCATTAAAAGAGAGAAGAGGAATCAATACTTAAGGAATTTGTGAAGATAAATAGCACCCAGAACAGAGGAAGCACTCATTAAATGATTTTTGAAATGGACTTGAGACACGTACACTAATATTTTGTAAATGCTTGTCATTTAAGAGAAGTCATTTTCCACAGTCATCATTGTGTGGTACAATCAATAGGTTTATATTTAAGCTGGAAATTGAATAATGTCACAAGTAAAATTGAGGCAGGGAGCAACATGGAAACTCCCAAGGCCATTAGCCAAAAAATTAATGTTGGTGCTTCCAAGCTCTATCTGGTCTTACACATCAGTTTCTCTAGGTATCACTAACCACTAAATAGGGGGGAAAAAATAAGGCCAAAAAACACCCACATAAGACATTATGTTTGTAATTCACCCTGTCGTCCTTCTTGAACCCATAAACATCTAGCCCACCGAGTAAATAGCTTCATATCTATAGTATGTGACACCAAGCTTCATCCTATAAGAGGCTGAATATCATAGGAGTAGACTTGCAAGCTCAGAAGAGAGAGCCCAAGTGTAAAACTCATCTTTATCACTGTATTAGCATCTATGGCTATGCAATCATTTACCACAAACTTCGTGATGGAAAACACTGCATATTACCATCTTGCTCCTTCTGCTAGGAGACCCATGCTCTGCAGGGCTGGGTCCTCTGCTTACAGCCTCACAAATCTGCAATCAGGGACGTGACTGGGCTGTGTTACCATCTGAATCTCAGAGTCCTTCTCCAAGCTTCTTCAGGTTGTGAGCTGAATTCAGTGTTTGTTGTGGCTTTGGAATTCATGGTGACTTGCTTCTTCAAAATCAACAGGAAAACCACTTGCTAAAAGGAGGTTCTTCTTTCAAACACTTTCACTTAATTAGGTTGAGTTCACTCAAGATGACCTCTTTTTGGAATTAAATTAAAAAATAATAATTTATTAATGACCTGAATTAAATCAGCAGACCTCTATCATTGCCACATTATATGATTCTGTTCAGTTCGATTCAGTCACTCAGTCGTATCCAACTCTTTGCAACCCCATGAACTGCAGCACCCCAGGCTTCCCTGTCCATCACCAATACCCGGAGTTTACTTAAACTCAGATCCATTGAGTTCAGTGATGCCATCTAGCCATCTCATCCTCTGTTGTCCCCTTCTTATCCTGCCCCAATCCCTCCCAACATCAGAATCTTTTCCACTGCGTCAACACTTCACATGAGGTGGCCAAAGTACTGGAGTTTCAGCTTTAGCATCCTTCCTTCCAAAGAAATCCCAGGGTTGATCTCCTTTAGAATGGACTGGTTAAGAGTCCAATGGGACTCTTGAGAGTCTTCTCCAGCACCACAGTTCAAAAGCATCAATTCTTCAGCACTCAGCTTTCTTCACAGTCCAACTCTCACATCCATACATGACCACTGGAAAAGCCATAGCCTTGACTAGATGGACCTTTGTCAGCAAAGTAATCTCTCTGCTTTTGAATATGATATCTAGGTTGGTCATAAATTTCCTTCCAAGGAGTAATTTAATTTTAAATTTAATTTTAATTTCATGGCTGCAGTCATCATCTGCAGTGATTTTGGAGCCCCTCAAAATAAAGTCTGACACTGTTTCCACTGTTTCCCCTCTGTTTCCCATGAAGTGATGGGACCAGATGCCATGATCTTAGTTTTCTGAATGTTGAGCCTTAAGCCAAATTTTTTACTCTCCTCTTTCACTTTCATCAAGAGGCTTTTTAGTTCCTCTTCACTTTCTGCCATAAGAGTGGTGTCATCTGCATATCTGAGGTTATTGATATTTCTCCCGGCAATCTTGATTCCAGTTTGTGCTTCTTCCAGCCCAGCATTTCTCATGATATACTCTGCATATAAGTTAAATAAGCAGGGTGACAATATACAGCCTTGATGTACTCCTTTTCCTAGTTGGAACCAGTCTGTTGTTCCATGTCTAGTTCTAACTGTTGCTTCCTGACCTGCATACAGGTTTCTCAAGAGGCAGGTCAGGTGCTCTGGTATTCCCATCTCTTTCAGAATTTTCTACAGTTTATTGTGATCCACACGGTCAAAGGCTTTGGCATAGTCAACAAAGCAGAAATAGATGTTTTTCTGGAATTCTTTTGCTTTTTCAATGATCCAGCAGATGTTGGCAATTTGATCTCTGGTTCCTCTGCCTTTTCTAAAACCATTTTGAACATCTGGAAGTTGATAATTCTGTTAGTTAGCAGTAAGTCATGGGTTTTGCTCACAATCAAAAAAAGGAGATGAATGGTACCAAGTCATAACTCACCTTAAGCTGTGTCTGCATCAAATGTTTCCAAGATACTCAACCTGGGGCAAGCTATTTATAGTCTCTGAAGCACCTATTTCCAAGTCTGTAGAAGGGAACTAGCAGATGAACCTACCTATTATGATTGTTTTGAAGATAAAATTAAAGCATTTATGTAGAGTATTTAGTACTATGACAGCAAATTCTTAGAATGTGTTAGTTCTTGTTTTCAGTGTATATACTGTGCAGAATACAAATCATTTAAAACAAATTTGGGGTTGAATTATTCTTGAATAGTTAGGCTATGTATATGTTTATACATACATATTTTAGTATATATGTGTGTGTGTGTATATATGTGTGTGTGTGTGTGTGCGCGCGCACGCACATATATGGGGCTTTCCTGGTGGTTCAGGGATAAATAATCTGCTTGCCAATGCAAGAGACACAGGTTCAATCCCTGGGTAGGGAAGATCCTCTGGAGAAGGAAATGACAACCCTTTCCAGTATTCTTTTCTGGGAAATCTTGTAGACAGAGGAGCCTGGGAGGCTATATAGTCCATGGGGTTGCAAAAGACTCAGACACAACTTAGTGATTAAATGACAAGAACAATGTGCATAGGTATACATTTATAGTCATATGTATTCACTTACATGAGGGAGTCTCATCAAACCTTTATTATCAAGTCTTAAGATCAACTATGGGGAGAAATATAAATTAAATTAACAAATTGCCTTCTCTTTACTTTGTAAGTGTAAAATCCTTTAAATAAAATGATAACACCTTATTTATAAGATTCTGATAAATAGAAAGGTTTCCTCAGTTGTGTTTCACAAAAATTTTATTAGACGGACAAACTTGTAAAGGGATCACGTGATCAAACAACTTCAGGATATTTAGGTTAAATAGCATTTTGAGGTTTTCTTACTTCAGGCAAAATGTCTGAGGTGTCCTTGTGCATGGAACCCCTGTTTTTATTTCTGAGCACCTTCCTGGGCTTCTGTTCCTGCAAAAGGCCTTCCAGGAAACTCTGAGCTACACGGGCTAGTTTACACAGAAGGGAAAACATATGTCTGCAGTCGTGATGATCTCCCTTTTTAGGTCTTCTGCATCTCTACACGATGATTCATTTTTCTCTTAGTGTTTGAGCACTTACCACCTGACTCCTGTGTGCCAAGTTATCATAAAGTAAAGCTTCATGTTTTTCCTAAATTCACATGCTCAAGTCCTACGGCCCCAAAACGATGGTATTTGGAAATAGTGTTTGGGGATATGATAAGTGTTAGATGAGGTTGTAAACGTGTCTTGGTCCAATAGGCTTAAAGCCTTTGTAAGGAGAGTACCAGAGAGCTTGTTCACTCTTTCTTTGCACACACAAGTTGAGAAAAGGCCATGTGAACAAACGGTGTGAAATATCTGTCTGAAAGCTGGGAAGAAAGCTCTCACCAGGATCTGACTCTGCTGGAACTCTGAACTCGGACTCCCAGCCTCCAGGCTCCTGAAAAACAAATCTGTGTTGTTTAAGCCATCCAGTCTGTGGCATTTTGCTACGACAGTCTGAGCACACTTTGGACAAATAAAGTCTGCAAATTTCTTCATTTCATGTTCACAATACCACTCAGAGATAAATAATCCAGGCTTCTGTTTTAGGGGCTCAGGAAGGCTATGAAACTTAACCACATCCCATGAGTAAAAAGAATCAGGAGTTAAACTCAGATCTTCCTAAGCCTGTGTACTTTTCATCACATCACATCATTAATACCTTTCTAGCCTGAGAATGATGGTTTATTGTGACCTAGTGTCAAGATAGAATGGCCCACAGCATGAACACTAATTAAAACATTACCCCTGCTTAGAAAGGGCTTCCCAGGTGGCTCAGTGTTAAGGAGTCTGCCTGCCAATGCAGGAGATACAAGAGATATGGTTCAGCCCCTGGGTTGGGAAGATCCCCTGCAAGAGGAAGTGGCAACCCACTCCAGTATTCTTCCTGGGAAAATCCATGGGGTCTCAAAGAGTTGAACACCACTGAGAAACTATGAAACGCGCTTAAAAAAAGAACTTGAAGCAAAATAAACATGTTAAACCCTTAAATCACAAATACATGCTTTTTTAGGAATTTTTTATACATTGAGTTCCAATATATATTCAATAACACTTCAATGAGCTTCCAATACATTTCCATATGAATGCAGTCTGTGTGATACCCTGGCAATGAGAAGAGTGAGAAACATTTTACTTCATTGCAAAAGCAAGTCTTCAGTTTTTACAATCACACTATATAATCAATTGTAGCATAATGGTTTTAAAAAAAATTCTTTTCAACTCAGGCTTCATGGGAAGGAATATACATGAAAATTAAAAAAAAAAAATAGAACATCTATTCAGTATGAGTAAAGGAGCAGTAAGCTGACTTATTTTTTTTTTAATGGAGGAAAAGCAGAAATAAAAATGTTGCAAGCTGATGACTTTTAACAAAGAATTTCTAATCTTTCTGTTGTTGTACTACATTTTCCTTTGTGAAAATGTCTTTCTTATATTCTTGCATCAGGAAAATACATCATAGTCAAACTTCCAGAGGTCTTAGCAAGGTCTAACACCCAGGTGCACCAAGCACTCTGTAGAAAACAAGGCCTGTGACCTCAAATAAAAAGGAAAGGGAAAAGAAATGAGAATACTATAAATAAAACCTGTTCTTATGTCTCCCACTATCCCCAAACTGCTGACATGCAGTTTACAAGCTTATTTTGCTAACCAAAAACGGACCAAGATATATAGTTCAAGTTCTGTGTCTCAACTGCACTTCCTCTCCCTCTTGTCCATGTAGACACCTTTGATGTCCACTTTCAGCTGAAGCAATCCCAGTGAAAATCATAGACTAGGGGGTGGGGGTGGAAGAGCTCAGAATTATGTATTCCAGATCCTAGAATAACCCCTGAAATGTACACCCATCTTCCCCCGAAAGAGTCTTGCCTTTCTTGTGATCGCTTTCAAACAATTATTTCTGAATTTACTACATTTTTTTTATTCTACTCGTGTATTTGTCTCAGTGACACAATATGTAGATAATTTAAAGATATGAAATTTTAAACAAAGAAAGACAAAAACTCAGCAAATATCTACTTGGTCACAAAGAAGTTAAGCTAGCTCTTGCCCTCTAGACTTGTGCCATCTGAAATAAATTTCTGTGAAGAGGGAAGTTTCTACCCTTTCTCCATTAGATACACATGACTGGCGACTGGGCTCATAAAACGTGGCTAGATTGACTGAGGAACAGTATTTTAGATTTTATTTATGTTAAAAAGCTATATGAATGGCTAGCAAGTGGGAAAGCAGGTAAATGTGATATGCTGCCACTATCATCACTCCTATCAGTAAGGATAAGGCTAGATTCTAACTAATAGCTAATTAAAGAAAGCAAGAGTCGACTTTCTTCTGCAGAAATTTTAGGGAAAATTTGTCTGAAATGGTCTGGAGATGGGGCGGTATTTATTTCAGGATGTTAGAAACTGTAATGCTCACTTTCTGGACCATAGTATCACCCAAGCCGGATGGAGCACCTATTCTCACTAAAAGTCAGATGAAGACAAGGAAGAAAATCATAGAGTGCAATCGCTAGCAGTCTGCTAATCACGGTTCCCAGAACGTGGCCCAGCCCTTCTGCTCACATACACTGTCTACGTACAACTGGCCTCAAGGCTGCGCTAGACTGCAAAGGACAACTGGGAAGAGAGACTTTATTCCGGTAGTTACCTGTTTAGCAAACAACAACAAAAGTTCTATTGTTTTTAAAGTCGGGGGAAATGGAGATGGAAATGACCATCAGCCTCTTCATTCAGTAAGAAAAAATATAAACTTGAAAGTGGTAGAAGAAAGGATTTATGGAGAAAAAGGCAGAAGAGAAAAAAAAATGGCTCTAAGGATAAAGTATTATCACTTGGTGAGACATCCCATGATGACCTCCATTTTATATTTGTAAACTTTACAGTGATGAATTTGAAAACAGCTATGTGTAATTGCTAGCTATTCAGAGTATATGTTTCCTTTTGATGCTACCTTTGAAAATTTCCTGAGGATCCCAATTTTCCTTCAGATTATGGGCTATTGTTCAATGCACTTCAGCATCCTCATACATACACACACACACAAATAGCTTTTCAGTTCTGAATTCCACCAACAGCTAATGCTTTAATGCTTAATGAACAATTTCTCTACTTTTAGATAGATCAGAAAGCAGCTTGGGTTAATGCAGAGAAACAATGGCAATCCTGAGTAAGCAAAGTGTAATATGTAGCATTTTTTCTTTTAACAGTATCATGTGCTCTGGGATTTTCTGATTGTTATCGGAATCCTCTATCCTGTGCTACTTCAAGTATGGGCCACCAACCAGAGCCTTTCTACACAATGAGAAGAGCTCATCACAAACCTCGGTAGCAGCTTGACAGAACAAAGATATGTCTGTTAAATCTAATAATAAAACGTGGGGGCTTATATTTTGCATGTCTTTTATTTCATTTTCTAGTAATTTTTATTAGATTTTTAAAAAGTTACAGTCTTGGATGTGTTGGAAATTTAAAATAAACAATAAAATATCTGGTTATTCACCTAGAGTAGTTTGAGAAACAGATATAAGCTTACCTTCCTACTTTGTCTTTTTGCTCAGGAATAAAATTTACCAGCAAAGCTTCATTTGCCACAATAAAAACATTGCTATTTCACAAATGTTAAAAAAAATACGAAGGAAACCACACAAATAACCAAACATCCAAACAGAAACTATCCTAATTTGCCAGGCAGCCATGCCCAGCCTCTGTCTCCAAGGAGTGATCCCCTGCTGATCTGTTTAGTTTAACTTGGGACTTCATCTGAAAATTATAAGACACATGGAAAAAATCTAGATTACACATTAAATAGCACTGTGAAAAGGAAACTCCTAGAGCTGGGCGGTTGCTAAGGAAAAAGCCACCATCCACGTATACCCTCACCTTGGGACCACGTCACAGCGCTCAGTCCCTCTCTGCTCACTCACCCACCACCCACTAAACATACCCACGCAAGGTGCACAGTCCAAGCACCCGCACAGAGTGCGTCTGCTTAGGTCTGATTTCTCATTATCGCTCACGGCTTTCTCCTTCAAAACCTAAGATAAAGTTGAGAAGAGTAGAAGATACATAATCTTGAAAAGATTCTAGAGATCAGAAAAGGAAGACCACAATTTAAAATATACCCTTTCCATTTAAAAAATCTACATCAATGTGCAAGAGTATTGAATTTATGTTTCTTTGTGTTTCAGAATCTTTATAAAATTCCTGTCTTTTGCGCGATTTTCCAGATTGTCTTAATCTGCTTGGGCTGCTGTGAGAAGAGTAATATCAATGTGTGGTTCTTAAGCAAGAAATATTTCTTTCTCATAGTGCTGGAGGTGGGGAAGTCAAGGTCGTGGTGCCGGGCGATTTGATGTCACGTGAGGACTCCTTTTCTGAAGGTCATTTTTTACTTGTAACCTCACACGGCCGAAGGGTCAAGAAAATATTCATGAGCCTCTTGTGCATGCAGGGCTGCGTGCTAAATCGCTGCAGGATTTGACTCCGTGCAACCCTATGGACTGCAGCCTGCCAGGCTCCTCAATCCACAGGATTCTCCAGGCAAGAATAGTGGAGTGGGCTGTCATGCCCCTCTCCAGGGTACCTGGCAGCCCCAGGGATGGAAACTGAGCTTCTGCTGTCTCCTGCATTGACAGGCAGGTTCTTTGACACTAGCTCCACCTGGGAAAACCCCCCGAGTCTCTTGTATCAGGGCAGGAATCTTATTCCTAAAGTCTCCACCCTCATGGCCTAATCACTTCCCAAAGGCTCCACGTCAAAGTACCATCATATTAAGGGTTAAGTCTTCAACACATGAATTTTGGGAGATGTCAACATTCTATCCACAGAGCAGATGAAAAATACACAGATGAAAAATTTTTTTAAAAAATTGTAACATAGCTTTTAAAATTTGTTTGTTCTCTGTCTATGGAGAAAAGATGGATTGAGAGAGAGAGTACATTACCCTCTAGGTTCTATAATCAAGTCACTCTAAAAATTGTCTCAAACATGTATTTCCCACATCTCATCTTCCCATGTTTGGTTGTCTCTTACCCTGACTACTTATCTTTATGCACACCTATCTTAAACGTTTCTAAACAGTCGCTTCTGTCTACATGCCCTTATCTTAAGTTCCTTGATGACGGGAGCTATGTCTTCTTCAGCCTTGTGTATCTAGATCATTATATACGGTCTGGCCTTTGGAAGGCACTCAGTAAATGTTTTTCAATTGAAAGTGTTCCTCCTTCTCTTTTCCTGATCAAGTGTTTAGATAATATTTTGCTGGACCAGCTGAATTTGCAGAGTACCTCTTCTAACACTCCTTTTCCTTTCAAATCATTAAAGCAATTAAGTGTGAATACACACACACACTCACACACACACACACACATAACTCCATTTATTAGATGTGAAAAGAGCAAAACAAATTAGAGTACTAACAGTTTCCCTTCCCTTCTTGGTTTCAGACCACAATATCATCACAGTCAGGGAATAGTTTCTAAGACAAGTCTGCTGACAACAAAGATGTTACTGAATTACTTATACTCATGTTAAGAGCATGATGGGCACATACCCATTTCTGGTTGCTTAGTTTATTCCTACAAGGAACTTGCAAGGGTGAAGCCCTACCTCATATCGCATCGGTGCTAATTCCCAGCTTTTGTGGTTCCTTCATTCCTGTCTCTACATTCCTGTCCCTTAGAGTTGGGTAGCTTTACTCTGCTCCATCTCCTCAAAAGCAATTAAATCAGACAAAGGGCACTTATCTCACTGGTGGTTTATACCATTCTAAGATGGAGGAAAAGAACAAGAAGTGTTGCTAATTCTGGCTTAAAGTATTTTAACTTAAATAGGGAGACACATTTATTAAACTGTATTATTCTTCTTGATGAGTCATTTGCACTGGTTAAAAGACTATTTTTGATTCACAATATATTCTGAGTCAAACATATTAACTCTTTGAACACTGACCATTAATTCAACTTGGCTTTTTCTAACTGTCATTTTATGAGAGGGAGTCAAGTGAGAAAGGAACATAATTTCTATAGAAAAAAAAAAAGTCATTTTTAACCCAGGGTGCAAGAGTAGAATGTTCAATCAAATCTTTAATTTGCATATTCAAAAAATCCAGAAATTTGGTACCCAGTTCACATTCTAACTTATATATAATATTTTATTTTAATGAATTTATGTTATTTGTATAACTTTAATGATTTTGTTTACTATCTGCATTTTGGAGAGCCTTTATAATACAGAGTATTCTTTTGTTTTCAGTCTTGGGTTAGGGTAGGAGACTTGGTTTCCTAAACTATGTGACTTTTTGAAAGATAAGGCTCAGAAAAACTGTTTTCTAGATGCCTGTTTCCACAATTAGCTGTCTTGGTTTTGCTTCCTCCTAGCTTCTAGTGGCCATCCTTGGTGCCCCTCGGCTTGAGACTGCATCACACCAATTTTTACCTCTCTTTTCACTTGGCCATCTTCCCCCATATATGTCTATATCTCTGTTTTCTTTTTGTTCATTGTATTACGACAGACTTAACCCAGTATAACATCATCATAACTGTGCCTGCAAAGACTCTATTTCCACAAAGGACATTAAAAGAAGTATTTGATAAATGATGTTGACAAAATAAATTTAAGCCTATCCAGTTATATAAGGGTGCACCACACTCTTTTGACGGACAATCTCATTCTCAAAGGTACAGCGCTCACTAATGGAGGGAGCGACTTGGTGTCCCCACAGTCCTGAAAGTACAAAAACAGTGCTATGTTTCCAATGTAGTTAAGAGTCACGTGGATTATTGGTAAAAATTGTGGGCAATCAAGTCAGAATGCCCGATTTCAACATGCTTTTCTACCACTCACTAACTAGCACGTCATCTAGTAATTCTCCTCTCTGTGCCTCAGTTTCACCTTCAGGAAAAATGGGGAAGTGAATAGGAATCCTCTGGAGAGTTGGGAGCAGGAAAGGAGATGATGCGTGGAACACGTTTACAACAGTGGCAACGAGACGGCTCCCAAGATTGGTATTATCACTGCTGCTGCTGTTGCTGTTGCTTTGCTTTCTAAGGAACGTAAAGATGCTCTCTGCTGTCATGTCCATTAGGTAAATGGACCTGCTCTTAGCCTTTGATTCTCTGCTTCTCAGTTCTTATCACCAACCTGATTGCAAGAAGCAGCATCAACAAAGTGATGCTCAAAGGACACGCCATCCATCCTACTGCTGGAATCCATGAGTCAGCACCCACTGTCTCAGTGTGTGGCCCAAACACCACATCAAGCACTCTCCACTTATCACTTGCCGGGTTTTTTGTTTGTTCATTTATTTTGTTTTGCTTTTTTGCAACTTATATAACAAGGCTTTGGGGATGTTTCTATCAGAAAAGTTTGGTAGCCAAAGGGAAATTCTGTGAACAACTACTCAATATAATCTGTTGTACCCTTAGATCTTTCTAGAGATTGGCATAACTGTGTTTCTGGATATTTCATAAAATCATGTGCAGGAATTTCACTTTAGCATTTTGTCACTGTTCTACGCTGAAGGACATTATCATAAAAATCCTATTACAGGTTCTATTACATTCATTTCAGAGATGCTGTTTATTAGAGCTCATTCAGTATATCAGATGTTGTGCTAAATGTTTTACATAAATTAGCTCAGAAGTCCTCACTACAGCTCCATGAAGTAAGTGGTAATACCATAGTCATTCTCTTATATACAAGGCTATTGAGATTTGTAGATATAAAGTATCTTACCGAGGATCTCACAGCCAGTAAGGGATGTGGCCAGGATGTAAATTCAGCCAGGGTGCACTGAGTGGAACAGGGCATCTCAAAATTTCATGTTTACTGAGAACGTTTACTTGAAAATGTTACACTTTTCAATGTACAAATCTTTCAACTGCTTGGTTAGATTTCTTTCTGATTTTTTTAATTCTTTTTGATGCTATTGTAAATAGATTGGAAGATTTAATACCATCCATAATAATCAGCTCAAAAAAGACTTGAACATATGATATAAAATCTTTCCATGAAGTAAGTGGTAATACCATAGTCATTCTCTTATATACAAGGCTATTGAGATTTGTAGATATAAAGTATCTTACCGAGGATCTCACAGCCAGTAAGGGATGTGGCCAGGATGTAAATTCAGCCAGGGTGCACTGAGTGGAACAGGGCATCTCAAAATTTCATGTTTACTGAGAACGTTTACTTGAAAATGTTACACTTTTCAATGTACAAATCTTTCAACTGCTTGGTTAGATTTCTTTCTGATTTTTTTAATTCTTTTTGATGCTATTGTAAATAGATTGGAAGATTTAATACCATCCATAATAATCAGCTCAAAAAAGACTTGAACATATGACATAAAATCTTAAAATTCCTAGAAGAAAACACAGCTTCTTGACATTGGTCTTCAGAATTTTTTATGTTGGATTTGACACTAAAAGCAAAAGCAACAAAAGGAAAAATAATCAAGTGGGGCAACATCAAACTAAAAAGTTTCTGCAAAATTGACTTAACTAACCCAAATAACCCAGTTAAAAATGGGCAAAGGACCTTGATAGACACATTTTAGAAAGATCCAGATACATGCAAAGATACTCAACATTATTATTCATTAGAGAAATGAAATCAAAACCACAATGAGACAGCACCTTATACTTATTAGGACGCCCATCATTGAAAACAAAGCAAATACTAATGAGGCTGTGGAGAAAAGAGAATATTTTCACATTGTTGTGAACGTAAACTGGTACAGCCACTGTGGAAAGCTGTGTGGAGGCTCCTAAGGAAATTAAAAACAGAACTTCCATATGATCTAGCAATCCCACTTCTGGGTGTATATCCACACGAAACGAAATCATGATCTCAAAGAGATAATTTGTATTCCCATGCTCACTGTAGCACTATTCACGGTCGTCACGTTATGATAAAAAATCTGTCAAAGGATGAATGGATAAAGATGTCGTATATACACACAAAAGAATAGTACTCATCCTTTAAAAAGAAGGAAGAAAGTGAAAGAAAGTGAAAGGGAAGTCGCTGAGTCATGTCTGACTCTTCATGACCCCATGGACTGTAGCCTACCAGGCTCCTCCCTCCATGGGGTTCTCCAGGCAAGAGCACTGGAATGGGGTGCCATTGCCTTCTCCAGGAGATCTTCCTGACCCCAGGATCGAAGCCAGGTCTCCCGCATTCCAGGAAGATGCTTTAACCTCTGACTCACCAGGGAAGCCCCAAAAGAAGGGAACCCCTCCACTTGTAACAACATGAATGAAACCGAAAGGCATTAAGTGAAAGAAGACAGAAAGACAAACTGTACACACACACACACACACACATATATATATATATATATATATAACTCAGAGAAACAGAGTAGAATCGTGGCTGCTAGGGGCTAAAATGTGGGTTAAAGGGGGAGATTTTGGTAAAAGGGTACAAATCTTCAGTTTAAAGATGAGTAAGATCTGATAATCAAATGTTTAAGAAGATGACTATAATTGATTACACTGTATTATATACCTAAAATTTGCTAAGTGGAAAAAATTGAAAACTAAGATGATAGTAAATATGTGAAGTGATGGATGTGATAATAATCTTAATTTTGAGAATCCTTTCACAATGTAAATGTATATTAAATTATCATGTTTATACTTTATATGTGTTACAATTTCATTTGTTGAATATACCTTTGACTGCAGCCATGAAATTAAAAGACGCTTACTCCTTGGGAGAAAAGTTATGATCAACCTAGATAGTATATTCAAAAGCAGAGACATTACTTTGCCGACTAAGGTCCGTCTAGTCAAGGCTATGGTTTTTTCAGTAGTCATGTATGGATGTGAGAGTTGGACTGTGAAGAAGGCTGAGCACCGAAGAACTGATGCTTTTGAACTGTGGTGTTGGAAAAGACTCTTGAGAGGCCCTTGGACTGCAAAGAGATCCAACCAGTCCATCCTAAAGGAGATCAGTCCTGGGATTTCTTTGGAAGGAATGATGCTAAAGCTGAAACTCCAGTACTTTGGCCAGCTCATGCGAAGAGCTGACTCATTGGCAAAGACTCTGATGCTGGGAGGGGCTGGGGGCAGGAGGAGAAGGGGACAACCAAGGATGAGATGGCTGGATGGCATCACTGACTCCATGGACGTGAGTCTGAGTGAACTCTGGGAGTTGTTGATGGACAGGGAGGCCTGGCCTGCTGCGATTCATGGGGTTGCAAAGAGTCGGACACGACTGAGCGACTGAACTGAACTGAACTGAACAACTGAACATGAGGACACAAGTGAAGAGAGAAAATCCTATGTATTATCAGTATTGAAAAATTAGATCTGCTTTCTATTATACACAATCTATTTTATATTCTTTGATGGATAAATTAAAACCTAGATTATAATTATGACACAGAGAAAAAATAATTACACTGAATTGAAGAGGTGAATACGGACTCAGCTCCCAAGTAGGGCAGTGCACTGACTGCTTTTTCATTTTCAAGATTCCGTACACACACTTCTGACTTTTTGTTTGTTGTCTTTTTCTTCCATTCTCAGATGCTTGGTGCTAGCTGTCACTTTAAGGAGATGGAGTCCTGCTTGGTTCCCGTTCTTTCTACAGTAAACAAAATGAGAATAAATCCTACAGTAGTTAGTGCCCCGTTTTTAAGGGACTCATTAAAAATAAACAGTGGAGGAGAGGCAATTACTGTTAACAAACATAGACGTCAAAACCACAAATAAAGGGCCCTTAACACGGAGAAATAATTACGCAGTCTCTCATCCAGATGCTTTGTCAGTTTCACGAGCTGACACTGACTCACGGTTCTGTGAGAGGCCGCGGCTGGCTGCAGTGCATCTGCTCAACAGTTCCCCCTTTGCCTCTCACAAGAAAAGAAAAAGTGATCAGCAATGTCAGAGAACTGCACTGGAGTCTATATAAAACATGGCATTGACTTCTCCCTTCCTCTGTCCTTTCTGTGAGTCTTTTAGGTTTTACGTTACTTTATGATGGTAAAATATATATATATATATCATCGTGATAGTTGTTTTAGTAATGAATAAAAGGTAAAGGTGAAATAAGCAATAAGCATTCTTCCTTTTTAGGAATGTGAGGTTTGATAGAAGAGGGATTTGAATATGGAGAAAAGCACAGAGCACACTGTGCAAGATATATTTCATTGCTCCAGGGAATACCTTTGCAATTGCTTCACCGGACATGTTTTGCAATCAAGCCTCATAAGCTACATGTGTGTGTGTGTGTGTGTGTGTGTGTGTGTGTGTGTGTTTGAGAAAAACAAGGGGAGAAAAGCAATATATTAATGCTAACATAATTCTAATTATCTGGGAAAAGCAAACAACATAAAGTTGAGATTTTGGCCCATTTGATCAGTTCAATAAGTTGAACTCATTCAGACCTCCCAGAATGCAGTGTTAGCTAGTTGTTTATACCAACATGCCCAGGGTTCAATCTGCCAGTCCCTGCATTAAAATTATCTTTCTCATTGCCACATTACGAAGTGGAACATTCTGAAAGAATTTATCTCTTGCATAAGTTTGTGAGGGATGCTATCTTAAAATTTCTCAAGGATTGGCCACTAAAATACCACCAGCAAAGACATTCATGATTTATTTATTTAAAAAATGCCAAGAATTGTGATAAAAAATAATAAAATGCACATACTCAGATCAAGCTTTTTATCATGCACATAATTTCAGTATCTGTCTTTCTTGGCTCATATGATTCTCATGACATGCATGTGGAAAAATGAAGCAATTTTCATGAAAATAATAAGCCTTTCTCTAAGTATCAAGATAGCACATATCATAAGGGAAGCTCTGCTAACTTATGATATGGCCTCCAGGACACCAGGGTGCGTTTGAGTCCTGAATGTTTTCTCTGAAATAGGGAACTTAATAAAATGATCTTCAACACCTTTCCAAGTGCAACATTCTATGATAGTTAGAAACCAACTTAGTGCTCCTGCTGCTAAGTCGCTTCAGTCGTGTCCGACTCTGTGCGACCCCATAGATGGCAGCCCACCAGGCTCCCCCGTCCCTGGGATTCTCCAGGCAAGAACACTGGAGTGAGTTGCCATTTCCTTCTCCAATGCATGAAAGTGAAAAATGAAAGTGAATTTGCTTAGTCGTGTCTGACTTTTCTCAACCCCATGGACTACAGCCTACCAGGTTCCTCCACCCATGGGATTTTCCAGGCAAGAGTACTGGAGTGGGGTGCTATTGCCTTCTCCAACTTAATGCTGGCTACCCTTTAAGCTAGAAGCTAGACTTCCGCATCCACCTCTTGCCCTCTTGTTCATCAATAAAAAGTGACTCACTGGGAGAGAGCTACAGGTCTACAGATCTTGGCTCTGGGGCTGCAATGACTTAGAGGAGCGGCTTGATCAGTAAACCTAGACATGAAATCCAAACCTAAATGTTTACACAGGAAAGTTGCAGGTCACTTTAGATGCCAGTTTGACTTAAATCCACATATATGGCAATTGAAGCTTTTTAAAAGAAAAATATACATTGCACGTGATTCTATGAAAAAGAATATGCACAGTCAAATAAATACTAGCATAACTTCAACTAAGCACTTTAGCCATCTTATCATTGCATGACTTTGTCAGATATTCTCCAGGGTACTATGGGGAAAAGGATCAGAAACTGAATGTGAATCTTGGCCTAACCATTTACTGTCTCTATGACCTTGAGGAAGTTCCTTATTCTCCCATAGCTTCATCTATAAACCAGATAAATCATGAACTATAGTACATACCTTGTGGAAAGAGATACTTAGAGATAACTCAGAAATAGCAAGCCCTCAATAAAGTACAACTATTATTGTTATTGTTACTCTTGGGTCTCTGATACAGCTGTAATAATGTTGCATGCAGCCCATGAATTTCAATCATGGCCCATGTCATAGATTTATTCTTTGGAGTCACAAAGCCATTATCCAAAAGTACCCAGTCTATCAGGCGGGTCTTTTCAGCTCCATAAAGTGATCATTTGCTAAACAAGAATTTTGTGCATCTGTTATTTCAGAATATCAGTATACAAAATCTTTCAGAAATTTCCTCTAAGCAGCTTATGTACTGCATTCAAAGCTAGGTTCCGTTTGATGTATGAGTGAGGAGAGAATTTAGAATCTTCTGAAAATGAAAAAAAAAAAATTTCTAACCTGAAAATATTGGAAATCACATTGGCAAATTAGTTGAGAGAAGAATGGATGTAATAATGTGAATGCACTCTGTTATGGTTATAGCCACCCAACCATCTGATGATGGGAGCATCAGGGAAAGAAAGAGATTCTTTGATAAATGACATTCAGGATGTTAATAGTTGTACATTTTCCTGATGGCTTCTTTTGAGTTCCTTTTGATGGGCCCTAAACGGAGGCATGATCTTCCGAGGAATAGTAAAGAAACAGAGAAAGAAAAGGGAGGGAGGGAGGGGGAGAGGGAAACAGAGGAAGAAACAGAAACGTAACATACTGTAAAATTCACGGTACTGTGGAATACAGTGTTAATCTTCCTCCTGGAACCTGGGACTATTTCATAATCTCAGAGGGAAGTTACCGAGGAAGCACTGTATCTGTCCATTAGGGTCTCAGTGGAGGGACAATTAATTGAGTATAAACGCTTTATCTTGAGGTCATCATTGCTACTTAGAATTTTCAGTTACGTATAAGACAAATTAAGAACCGTTTTTTTTTTTTACTACCAGCCTAATAGACTGAGGGCTTCCCTGATGGCTCAGCTGGTCAAGAACTGGCCTGCAATGCGGGAGACCTAGGTTTGATCCCTGGGTTGGGAAGATCCCCTGGAGAAGGGGATACCCACTCCCGTATTCTGGCCTGGAGAATTGCATGAACTGTATAGTCCATGGGGTCGCAGAGTTGGACACAACTGAGTGACTTTCACTTTAACACACTGAAAGAAGATAAATCAATATTTTTTGCCTCAACTATTAGGCAAAAAGTGACATAATCATTTTTTTTTTTTTAATTACAAGGGATTCTTTTCTTTTAGGGCCTTCCCAGGTGATACTAGTGGTAAATCATCCACCTACCAATGAAGGAGATGTAAGAGACATAATTTCAGTCTCTGGATCAGGAAGATCCCCTTGAGGAAGGAATGACAACCAGCTCCAGTATTCTTGCCTGGGAATCCCATGGACAGAGGAGCCAGGCGGGCTACAGTCCATGGGGTCACAAGACTCAGACACGACTGAGCCACTGAGCACTTTTCTCTCAGAAGCATTTCACAGTGGTCTATTCAGAGCGGAGACCAGAGAGAGAGAGAGAGAAACAGGCATCACGTCTTGTTCCTCCTGCTGTGACTCCAGTTCTAAGAGACACTGGAAATACCCTCAGCAAATATCTCTCAGCCTACATGAAATGTTATGTCCTTTTTCTTGTAACCAGAAGGTTCCTTAATTAGTACAACAGCCAATGTCTTAAACCTAGTGCTCTCTGGAGCGTGGATGGTCAATGACTGAGTCACGTGTCTCAGCTCACATTCATAACGAAAAAGTAAAAGTGTAAAAATCAATTCACCAGACCTGGCCAACAGGCCCAAGGAGAAGGCACTGTGGAGGCCTTGGCATGGAAAGCAGAAAGGACCGGCTCTGGGGATGGCAAAGGTCACTCCCTCCTATCCCCCCCGACCCCTCCACTGCCTGGAGCTCCCACCTTCTGTGGCCACACCCAACCGTGAGGAGGCCAGAAGCCGAAGGAAGGGCACTCCCCAGGAGAAGGGAACGGCTTTAGTGAGCTTCCAGCCAGCCTGGTGTCCTGTCCTTTCTTTTATTCAGAATAAGCACAGTGTACCGTGTACCTAAGTACAGACTGCCGAGGTCAAAGATCTAATACTGAACAAAGCCAGCCAATTCTTTTCTTTTCCTGAAAGCTCAAAACAAAACAGTGCAAAAACTGCATGAATGCTCTAAGACTTTTTGATTTTAGAAACAAGTAAAATTTTATAACATTTGACAAGGCTCAAAAAAATTACTGCCCACTGGGCTCACAGTCGTTTCATTAAAATGGAAGGAGGCATTTTAACAATTAAATATAGAAAGAATTGAATCTCATGATAAGAGGCTGTTTCTTGAAATTGAATACGTTTAACTTTATGGAAATGCCACTATATTAATTTTAGTTTGCTGTGGATGAATGACACTTTATCATAGCCTCACCAGTTACCATTTGGACCAACACTGCAGAGCCTTCCCTGTGACAAGTAAAACACAGTTTCGCAGAAGCTCATTTCGTTTTTAGGCAACTGAGTTAAATTGTTCTATATACTTAAGAAACAGAGATTGACTCTAAGTGAAGCGTTTTTTCAGTGTGAAGGAACCACATGCTTTTAGCACCCAACAACTTGCTGGGAATACAGTGATCCTCTGAGATTTTCCTCTTTCCCTCCCTTACCACTCTATGTCAGTTACCGAGTCCTGTTGGAAGTACTTTTCCTGGCATATATTTATGTGAATCGTATCCAGTCATATTGCTTTGCAGTCATAAAAGATGACCTGCAAAGTTGCTTCTTTGATGTATTTGTTTAGGTTTGTGCCTGCATGCTCAGTTGCTAAGTCCCGTCCGACTCTTTGCGTCCCTGTGGTCTATAGCCTGTGAGGTTCCTCTGTCCATGGAATTTCCAGGGCAAGAAGTTTGGAGTGGGTTGCCATTTCCTTCTCCTGGGATCTCTCCAACCCAGGGATCAAACCCAAGGCTCCTGCATTGGCAGACATACTCTTTGCCTCTGAGCCACCTGGGAACCCTTGATAGGTTCACATTGTCACAAAATTCATGATTAATTTTGGTGAATGTTTTCTGGATGATAGATAGGTTCTTGTATAGTTATAAAATATTCATTTATTTTCCCATCTCTAACACATTCCCTTTGAAGGAATTTGCTTACATACTCTGTTGATTTTGAGTTTGGTCCGGTGACTTGCTCTGGCCCTTCCTCTTGAATTTAGGCTCAACCTTATTTGGTCAGTGGGATGCAGGTGGAGACAGAGCTGGTGGCAGCACGGAGCCGTAAGGAGCATCTATTGTTTCCACGTGCTTCTTGTGTTGCCACTCTTGCTATCATAAAGCATACTGATCTGCCCAGGGGTTCGGAGGCTGAGAGACGTGTAGGCCAGACCAGTCTCAAGCTTACAAGCTCATCTTAAATGGCTGACCCTCATCAAAGCCACACATGCATGAAATGAGGACAGCTGAGATCAGCACAACGGCTCCAAGTGATCTAAAGACACTTAAGAAGTGCACGTTTACTTCTATACGGCACTGAGGTTGTGGACTGGTGGTTATGCATCAGCCTAACGTTGGCTGACTAATACAGTGCTGTAACGCTCCATTTGTAAGGTACGAAGCTTCGGGCATCCATTAAAATAAATATACTAATGTGATATTCAACTTTCCTGGTAGCTCATCAGTAAAGAATCTGTCTACAGTGCAGGAGACCCAGGTTTGATCCCTGGGTTGGGAAGATACCCTGGAGAAGGAAACGGTAAACCACTCAAGTATTGCCTGGAAAACGCCACAGACAGAGGAGCCTGGCAGACTATTGTTCATCGGATTGCAAAAGTTGGACATGACTTAGCAAATAAACCCAATGTGATATTTAGTTCTATAATTATCCTCATCTGTTTGATCTCTAAGAGTTAAGAAAGTTGTATAAAGGTCTTAATTGAAGGTCAGATTCTTTCAAATGCACCATATATTTCTAAGAATTTTCCTTTATGTCCTTTTAATGCCCAAATATAATTTTTAAAATCTTTCCAATGATTTTTCGAATCCTAATTCTGGAAATTGTAGACACCAACCTAAAAAGGTATAGTAATATTAATATCTAAAATAGTCCTCAGCATTAATTGTATTTTAACAGTGATTTTTGAAACATGTCTACTGTAAGTAAAGTATAGAACTGAAATAATCAATTTCAGAGACTCTGTAAGGTGGACGGAAGATTTATTTTGAGATATACTGACTTTCAGTATCAGATCACAAATTATGTTAAATCTGACCACTTAGCTTATCTTCTGGGATAGTCTTGATAATGATATCTGGAGACATATGCAAAAAGGGATAGGTCTGGCAGGAGAAATGCATTTACTGGATGCAACCAAAATTCAGTGCTGTGAAGTACGTATTGAAACTGTGGGCATTAACAGTGTGCTGGCTCTTTTGTTTTTCACATAGGCATCTGCCTACTTTTGCTTTATGTATATCTCATTGTAGCATTATAAATTAGGAAGAAAATGGTCTTTGAAACAAAAGTTAAAATTCAGAGATACTGATTTATTTGTTGCAGTTGTATTGTTCACTTGTTAAATTGTGTCTGAGTCTTTTGCGACCCCATATACTGCAGCCTGCCAGACTCCCCTGTCCATGGGATTTCCCAGGCAAGAACACTGGACTGGGTTGCCATTTCCCTCTCCAGGGAAGGGAGACCAGGCACCGAACCCAGATCATCTATATTGCGGGTGTACTATTTGCTGCTGAGACACTAGGGGAGCCAATTCATTTCCCTAGGTGGAATTTGATCTTTAAATCTGAATTTTATTTTCAATGCACGTTTTCAAACATTTAAATGAGATTATACTTTTTTTTTTCTTGAAGTCTTGACTTAAATGTTTAATTAAGAGCCTTTGTTTGGAGTTTTAAAATATTTCCTGGCTCCTTGATTTGTAATAAGTAAAACTTATAGAGAAACTAAGATATTACTTATGAATAGTATAGATTAAAACTTCATACAATTACCACAGCTTTCAACTAATAGCATTTTGGTTAAGATTTATTTTAGTTTCAAGTTATGTAAATACTCCATATTTGTTTATAACAACAAAAAATGAATTATTAAAGGGCTCATTTATGTAATTTTATTCAAACCTTGGAAATGCAGGTATGAGGTTATAATTCTGGAAATTGTAGACACCAACCTAAAAAGGTATAGTAATATTAATATCTAAAATAGTCCTCAGCATTAATTGTATTTTAACAGTGATTTTTGAAACATGTCTACTGTAAGTAAAGTATAGAACTGAAATAATCAATTTCAGAGACTCTGTAAGGTGGACGGAAGATTTATTTTGAGATATACTGACTTTCAGTATCAGATCACAAATTATGTTAAATCTGACCACTTAGCTTATCTTCTGGGATAGTCTTGATAATGATATCTGGAGACATATGCAAAAAGGGATAGGTCTGGCAGGAGAAATGCATTTACTGGATGCAACCAAAATTCAGTGCTGTGAAGTACGTATTGAAACTGTGGGCATTAACAGTGTGCTGGCTCTTTTGTTTTTCACATAGGCATCTGCCTACTTTTGCTTTATGTATATCTCATTGTAGCATTATAAATTAGGAAGAAAATGGTCTTTGAAACAAAAGTTAAAATTCAGAGATACTGATTTATTTGTTGCAGTTGTATTGTTCACTTGTTAAATTGTGTCTGAGTCTTTTGCGACCCCATATACTGCAGCCTGCCAGACTCCCCTGTCCATGGGATTTCCCAGGCAAGAACACTGGACTGGGTTGCCATTTCCCTCTCCAGGGAAGGGAGACCAGGCACCGAACCCAGATCATCTATATTGCGGGTGTACTATTTGCTGCTGAGACACTAGGGGAGCCAATTCATTTCCCTAGGTGGAATTTGATCTTTAAATCTGAATTTTATTTTCAATGCACGTTTTCAAACATTTAAATGAGATTATACTTTTTTTTTTCTTGAAGTCTTGACTTAAATGTTTAATTAAGAGCCTTTGTTTGGAGTTTTAAAATATTTCCTGGCTCCTTGATTTGTAATAAGTAAAACTTATAGAGAAACTAAGATATTACTTATGAATAGTATAGATTAAAACTTCATACAATTACCACAGCTTTCAACTAATAGCATTTTGGTTAAGATTTATTTTAGTTTCAAGTTATGTAAATACTCCATATTTGTTTATAACAACAAAAAATGAATTATTAAAGGGCTCATTTATGTAATTTTATTCAAACCTTGGAAATGCAGGTATGAGGTTATTAGGTCCCAAAATGGAAATATGAGCTTGACTGTAGGTCTTATAAATATAATATTTCTCTTGTTTTAGATTCAGGCAAATATTAGAAAGTAATGTTTCTGAGTACATAAAATTCCATTTAACAATTTATCTTTCTTAAAAATACCAATTTTTTTTTCTTATTTGCAAGTTAAGAGCCTTTTTAAAGATGCTCTAATGCAATAATACATTAAAATTTGTGAATTTTCACTTGTAGGCTTATTGTCTTGTTTAAATAGAATGGAGAATTTCCAGTGGACTTCTTTATGTGATATGCAGCTCTAGAATGTAGTAGCAATAACTCAGACAAGTGCTGGCATTCAGAGTTGCCAGGGTGCACATTATGTGTGAAAATTAGAAATATTTCTAGAGAAAACTAGGCTACTGCCCAATCACAAGTACTATTCCTTTCTTACTTTTTAAAGCAGAAGATATAGAATGACTCTAGACCCAAACTTCTCTAGGATCTGTGTCCATAGTGATTGTGTGGAGGACTGTTCACTGATTACTACAAATCCTGAAATCTGTCCCTTCTTCCACACAAATAAGATTACATTACATTTTCTCTCTTGTACCTAAGTATTGTCAAATGTTGGAGTGCTCATTGACAGAACACAGTTTCCACTCAACAGGTTAGTGAAATCTCTGTCTTGTAAAATCAAATGTCTTAACCTTAAATTAAAAAGTAATGGTAAGACATCTTTTTGTCAAATAATTGCTTTTTGCCTTTGGACAAATATTGGCACACTATTAGAATAAAATTTAAGGTGTTGAAATTATTATTCATCAGATAGCATTATTACCTTAACTGTAGAATGGCAATTTCTCAAAATAATAGAAAAATGGAAAGCCCATTTGGATTTTCCTATAATTGGAAAACCAGAATGGTGTGGTCACTAAACTAGAGCCAGACATCCTGGAGTGTGAAGTCAAGTGGGCCTTAGGAGGCATTACTACATACAAAGTTAGTGGAGGTAATGGAATTCCAGCTGAGCTACTAAAAATCTTAAAAAATGATGCTGTGAAAGTGCTGCACTCAATATGTCAGCAAATTTGGAAAACTCAGCAGTAACCACAGAACTGAAAACATCAGTTTTCATTCCAGTCCCAAAGAAGAGCAATTCCAAAGATGTGTAAACTATTGTATAATTGAGTATATTTCACATGTAACAAGGTTATGCTCAATGTCTTTCAAGTTATGGTTTGTTTAGCAGTACATGAACTGAGAATTTCCAGATGTACAAGATGGATTTAGAAAAGGTAGAGAAACTAACTGAAACATCAGTTTTCATTCCAGTCCCAAAGAAGAGCAATTCCAAAGATGTGTAAACTATTGTATAATTGAGTATATTTCACATGTAACAAGGTTATGCTCAATGTCTTTCAAGTTATGGTTTGTTTAGCAGTACATGAACTGAGAATTTCCAGATGTACAAGATGGATTTAGAAAAGGTAGAGAAACCAGAAGTCAAATTGCCAACATGCGTTGGATTGTAGAGAAAGCAAGATAATTCCAGAAAAAAAAATCTACTTCTGCTTTAATGACTGCACTAAAGATTTTGACTCTGTATCACAACAGCCTATGGAAAATTCTGAAAGAGATGGGAACACCAGACCACCTTATCTGTCTCCTGAAAAACCTGTGTGCAGGATAAGAAGCAACAGTCAGAGCTGAACATGGAATAATGAACTGATTCAAAACTGGGAAAGGGGTACAACAAGGCTGTATATAGTTACCCTGTTTATTTCACTTCCGTGCAGAGTACATTGTGTGACATGCTACTACTGTCCATTGGGTTGCAAAGAATAGGACATGACTGAAGTGACTTAGCATGCACACACGCAAATATGATTGATTTTTTGCATGTATTTCAACAGATCTTATGTCCTGGAACTTTGTTAAACTCAATTTCATTATTTTCTTCATGATCTTTACCATTTTCTTCCTTCCTCTTACATAGGGTTCCTTGTGTTCTTCATTTTTCTAGTTTTTTTTTTTTTTAAATGGTAGAAACATAGATTAGTCAATTGAGATCTTTCCTCACTTCTACCATCCAATCATGCCTTTTTGTACTGTGGCCTTGCCATTTCCACCATCATGTAGTAGAATCGGGTTCTTTTTCACATGAATTTCTGCTGGCTCCATGATACTCAGTCAGACTCCGTCGTATCTGACTCTTCGCAACCCCATGGACTGTAACCAGCCAGGCTCTTCTGTTCATGGAATTCTCCAAGCAAGAAAACTGGAGTGAGTGGTCATTTCCTTCTCCAAGGGATCTTCTCCATCCAGGGATGAAGCCCAGGTCTCCCGCATTGAAGCAGGTTGTTTTACCATCTTAGCTATCAGGTAAGAACTACCATGTAGGGAAGCATGAGCTAGGTCAATGGATTACCACAATGGTAGCCAAAAACAGGGTCACAAAATGTGAATAGAATATTCTAAATCTTCTAGCTTCAATTATATAGAGTATAGATGAGTCTTACCATCTCAGACATCCTGGAACTTTTGGCCCCAAAACACTGAACAATTCAATGATTGTTTTCTTATGTAGCAAAATTATGGAGTTGCTTTTCACATCCTAATAGATAATTAAATGTTGCTATTTGTGGAGCAACTAAGATTTGAAACTTGCTTATTATCTTGTCTAGCAATATCTTAACTCATGCAAAAACAGCAAACAAATTTTCTAAACTGAAGTTTTGATATGGATTACCAAGTTATGTAATATAAGCACTGACATGTATACATCTAATAAATTTTAAATATTTTATTAATGGTGTTGATGAAAAATACATTATACATAATACCCAGATACTTCAAATATCTTATATACAGGAAAAAATGATTTAAAAGGAGCATTGTGGTAAATCTTCAAGTCCCACATATTTACTATACTTTTGAAATTGAGTTTCAAGTGTTTTAATTACCAATATATTTTAGGTAGTGACATTATAATCTACAGATAGAATTCTTGCTGTTGTTGGCCAGTTAGTCATGTCTGACTCTTTGCAAGTCCGTGGACTGCATGCCAGAATTCCCTGTCCTTCACCATCTCCCAGAGCTTGCTCAAATTCATGTCCATAAAGTCAGTGATACGATCTAGCCATTTTGTCCCATGTTATCCCCTTCTCCTGCCTTTAATCTTTCCCAGCATCAGGATATTTTCAAATGAGTCAACTCTTCGAATCAGGTGACCAAAATATCAGAGCTTCAGCTTCAGTATGTCCATGAATATTCAGGATTGATTTCCTTTAGGATTTCAGGTTTGATCTGCAAGGTTTGATCTCCTTGCAGTCTAAGGGACTTGCAAGAGTCTTAGACTCACAACACTGCAGTTCAAAAGCATCAGTTCTTCAGCCCTCAGCTTCCTTTATGGTCCAGCTCTCACATCCATACATAACTACTGGAAAAACCATAGCTTTGACTAGATAGACCTTATCTGCAAAGTAATGTCTCTGCTTTTTAACGTGGTGTCTAGGTTTGTCAAATCTTCTCTTCCAAGGTGCAAGTATCTTAATTTCTTGGCTGCAGTCACCATCTATAGTGATTCTGAAGCCCAAGAAAAGAAAGACTGTCACTGCTTCCATTGTTCTCCCATCTATTTGCCATGAAGTGATGGGACTGGATGCCATGATCTTTGTTTTTTAATGTTGAGTTTTAAGCCAGCTTTTTCACTCTTCTCTTTCACCTGCATCAAGAGGCTCTTCAGTTCCTCTTGGATTTTTCCATAAGGGTGGTGTCATCTGCATATCAGAAGTTATTGCTATTTCTCCCGGTAATCTTGATTCCAGCTTGTACTTCATCCAACCCTGCATTTTGCATCATGTGCTCTACATATAAGTTAAATAAGCAGGGTGATAATATACAGCCTTGACGGACTCCTTTCCCAATTTGGGACCAACCCACTGTCCCGTTTCTAACTGTCAATTCTTGACCTGCATACAGGTTTTTCAAGAGGCAGGTAAGGTGGTTTAATATTCCCATCTCTGTCAGAATTTTCCACAGTTCATTGTGATCCACACAGTTAAAGGCTTTGGCATAGTCAGTAAAGAAGAAGTAGATGTTTTTTCTGGAACTCTCTTGTTTTTTTCAATGATCCAACTGATGTTGGCAATTTGATCTCTGGTTCCTCTGCCTTTTCTAAATCCAGCTCGAGCATCTGGGAACTTCTCAGTTCACATACTGTTGAAGACTAGCTTGGAGAATTTTGAGGATTACTTTGCTAGTGTATGAGATAAGTACAACTGTTTGGTAGTTTGGGTGTTCTTTGCATTGCCTTTCTTTGGGATTGGAATGAAAACTAACCTTTGTCAGTGCTGAGCAACTGCTTGGCTGTGGCAACTGCTGAGTTGTCCAAATTTGCCAGCGTATTGAGTGCAACACTTTCACAGCATCATCTTTCAGGATTTGAAATGGCTCAGCTGGAATTCCATCACCTCCACTAACTTTGTTTGTAATGATGCTTCCTGAGGCCCACTTGAATTCTCACTCCAGGATCTCTGGCTCTAGGTGGTGATCACATACCGTGGTTATCTAAGTCATTATAATCTTTTTCACTTAGTTCTTCTTTGTATTCTTGCAACCACTTCTTAATACCTTCTGCTTCTCTTACGCCCATATCATTTCTGTCCTTAAATGTGCTCATCTTTGTATGAAATACTCCCTTGGTGTCTCTAATTTTCTTGAAGAGATCTCTAGTCTCTCCCATTCTATTGTTTTTCTCTATTTCTTTGCATTGATCACTGAGGAAGGCTTATCTTTCTTTGCTATTCTTTAGAACTCTGCATTCAAATTGGTATATTTTTAAAACTTTTTAAATGTTTAAAAAAAACGGAAGCAAGGTATCCAGTGTTTAATGAGCGAGCAACATCGTAAACTCTCTTTTGAAAAGCAAATGCTAGAAGACAGAGGGGTATGGAGAACTGTCATTCTGTGGTAGCCTTACAGATACCATAAGCAATTGTTGTCCAGCCCCTATGTCTATTCAGCTCTTCTGTGGCCCCAGGGCCTGCAGCACACCAGGCTCCATGGGGTTCCGCAGGGAAGAATGCAGGAGTGGGTTTTTATTTTCTTCTTTAGGGGATCTTTCCAACAGGATCGACTTTGAGTCCCCGCATTGGCAGGAGGATTCTTTACCATGGAACCCCTAGGATAATACAGTTCAGGCTAATTATTGACCCACTGATAGTCCTTTTAACTAGGGCAGGGCGTCCCTGGTGGCTTAGACAGTAAAAAATCAGCCTGCATGTTCGATCTTTGGGTTGGGATGATCTCCTGCAGAAAGGAATGGCTACTCACTCCAGTGTTCTTGCCTAGAGAATTTCATGGAGAGGGCAGCCTAGTGGGCAACTAACATATTTTAACTAAAACCAATCCTATGGCTAGAAGGAAGGGGCCAACACTCTAAAAGAACTTATGGAAGTTGGGTTATAGTTGAAGTTCTGACATCACTTCTTTTTCACCAGATCACTTACCCATTTTGACCTGAACTATCTAATGAGTAAAGCTCCTTAAGTCTGTGATTCTAAATAATTCCCTCTTAGCCATCACATAGGTCACATATCTTTAAAGATGCTACAGAAACCAATCTAATCTGCTTATAATTTATGAGATGCTTTGAAAAATTAAATACTTTGGAAGCTTCCTTATCCTTGTACATTTACTATGATTCTTACCAACCAAAAGAAACATTTTCAATACCCCAAATATATATTTCAACATTAATAAAATGTTAAGGTCCATTTAATCTATGGCATGATACCATCAATATTTTCTAATTCTTTGTGTACCATTTGAGCCTCATATTCCAACATCCTTGTAACGTGATAAAATGGATATAGATCATCTCACCTACGAAAATCAAGATCCATCTGTTATATTTTAAATGCATCTGTTCATCTG
>SJYC01129606.1:0-35800 GCA_006408675.1 Madoqua kirkii | reverse complement strand
TGCCTTTTCTAAAACCAGCTTGAACATCAGGAAGTCCACGGTTCACGTATTGCTGAAGCCTGGCTTGGAGCATTACTTTGCTAGCGTGTGAGATGAGTGCAATTGTGCGGTAGTTTGAGCATTCTTTGGCATTGCCTTTCTTAGGGACTGGAATGAAAACTGACCTTTTCCAGTCCTGTGGCCACTGCTGAGTTTCCAAATTTGCTGGCATATTGAGTGCAGCACTTTCACAGCATCCTCTTTCAGGGTTTGAAATAGCTCACCTGCAATTCCATCACCTCCACCAGCTTTGTTCGTAGCGATGCTTCCTAAGGCCCACTTGACTTCATATTCCAGGATGTCTGGCTCTAGGTGAGTGATCACACCATGGTGATTATCTGGGTCATGAAGATCTTTTTTGTACAGTTCTTCCATGTATTCTTGCCACCTCTTCTTAATATCTTCTGCTTCTGTTAGGTCTATACCATTTCTGACATTTATTGAGCCCATTTTTGCATGAAATTTACATTATGATAGTTACATTCTATAAAGCTGAAGCAAGCTACAAATTAGCAAGTCCTAAATGATTTTTTTCTAAAAGAAATAGAGTTAGGATTCTGTGAGCCTGTGGTCACAACTTTTGCCAGCTGATCAATATATAACCTAGTCTTGTGTGTATGTCTGTTAAAAGGCATCTTGTTGAACATATACCATTGATTCATGAGCTTTGCACAGACACCAATAGCACCCTAACTCATGCTCAAACAACGCTTAAATAACACAAGTATTTTCTCTTTACTAACAGACATCACAGCCTCATCACTCTTAGGAACATGAGACAGTGCTTCAGTGCTACATTTTGGTGGCCATTTTAAAGAGTGGAATGGTCAACAAAAAGTTTAAAAATGTGAAAATATGGCACTAAATGGACCCTGAAGGGACACTTGTTTATAGTAGGAGTGGATGCAAAAAATGAGGAAAGCAAAGTATTGCCTTGTTCGACTTCAGCTGTTAATGTGCAAACCAAATGACTCAAAATTTTCACTGCTCTGTGTATGTCTATAAATGACTGAGAAAGCAGTGTGAGTATGGATTTGGGGGTTATAAACACAGTTTAGTGAGTAGGCAAGTTTGCAAATATAGAATTGATGAATTATGAGGTTGGCTGTATATGCTTGACATGAATTTTTTGATAGTATAAACTTGACCTTCTGACATCATCATACATGTGGGCTCTAGAAATCTTGGGCTTAAAGATCTGTAGGGCCTCTACTGGGTGTATTTTGGGGAGTTCCTTAGAGTCGCACATCTGTACATCTTTCCCCACATATTTCTTTTAGCTCTGTTTGAAAAGTCCACTAGAGGATCACTCCCCTCTGGTGATTCAAAACATCTTTGTTTTATTGAACATGTGTTATAAATGATTAGGGCCAGGAATACAGGGAGGCAGGGAGAGCTAGGAGGAGAGAAGAGTAAAGAGCACTTCCTCCTTTGTACATTAGCATGTGTTGGGAGGCAGACTGTATCTCCCAAAGATGGCTCATGGTTCCTTTCCATGTGTGTGACCTTGCCTCTCTCTTGTCAAGACAGAGTCTATTTTCCTTTCCCTTGAATTTGATTATTTAAACAGTAGAGTAGGCAAAAATGATGCTGCTTGAATTCTGGATCATAAATTCTGGATCAAATATTTGTTATAATATTAGTTACTGAGTCTGACTACTCTAAGGCAACCATATAGTGAGCCAGCCACCTCATGCGGAGAGGACATAGGAAAGGGCTTGGTCACCAGTTCTAGTCTTTGAGTCATATTAGTTTAGAACCAGACATGTGAGGGGGGGAGCCAAGAGATGATCTGAACTCCCAGACATCGAGTAATCCTCAGCCTTTGAATCTTTTCAGCTGAAGTCCGAGGCATTATAGAGCAGAGACAAACCATTGGCTACTGTGTCCTGGTTGAATATACCTAACCCACAGGATATCTGATCATGATAAAATGGTTGTTTTAAAGCCACTGCATGTTTTGGGAGTAGATTGTTTTATAGTAAATGACCAGAACATATAGCTGTTGAATTCACTGATATTGCTAAGCCAGACCTTGAGAGAAGGGAACACAGGACATGCATATTTTGACTGAGGGCATAGTTTGGCATCCTAGAATCAACTATACAGTTTTGCATACTAAGCCAGCTACTAGAACAATTCAAGTTGCTACAAGGTTGCTGCTTCTCTGTAGTTTGCAGCTTTCATGAATATTTGTTTGATAAATTTTTGTTGAGCACCTACTGTTGGACAATTTAAAGAACAGAACTTACAGCATTAAACAAGAAAGTCTAGTGGGCAACAAAGGTAATAAATGCTATACAAAACAAAGAAATCTTGTCATGTTTAAGGGTATAGAATCTGAATCTGGTGGAAGAGAATGTGGTGATGAGATGAGGCTGAAGAGATGACTAGAAGCAAGATTGTGAAGGGTCTTTAGATGTGAGAGAAAGATTGCTGCTAAGTCACTTCAGTCATGTTAGACTGTGTGACCCGATAGATGGCAGCCCACCAGGCTCCCCCATCCCTGGGATTCTGCAGGCAAGAACACTGGAGTGGGTTGCCATTTTCTTCTCCAATGCATGGACGTGAAAAGTGAAAGTGAAGTCGTTCAGTCATGTCCGATTCTTAGCGACCCCAAGGACTGCAGCCTACCAGGCTCCTTCGTCCATGGGATTTGCCAGGCAAGAGTACTAGAGAGGGGTGCCATTGCCTTCTCCGAGAAGAAGATTGTACTCTCCTTAATTCAGTGGGAATCCATTGAAAAGGTGATGCGATCATCTACTTTTTGATAAAGTACTCTGGGTGAACTGGATGGGGCAGCCTGCCAAGGGTCCTATTCAGGACAGCCTTGCTAAAACTTGTTTACCCAGCAGAGTGTATAGAGTCATCACAGAAGAGCCAACCCCTAGCCTTGGACCAGAATCCATTGTGTGTGCACACTTAGTTGCTTAGTCGTGTCCGACTCTTTGTGACCCCATGGACAGTAGCCTGTCAGGCTCATCTGTCCAAGGGGATTCTTCAGGCAAAGAATACTAGAGTGGGTAGCCATCCCCTCCTCTAAGGGATCTCCCCAACCCAGGGACTGAACCAAGGTCTCCTGCATTGCAGACAGATTCTTTACCAGCTGAGCTACCAGGGAAGCCCCTCAGAGTTCACTGTACCACTGGTTCAAACTTGTCAAAATGCACAAGGATGTCATTCATGCCTCTGGTCTGATAGCCACTGCCCACCTGTTCTGAAATCAACCCCAATATATTTGTTTAGAATTTCCTGATGGCCTGTTACCTCCAGTTTTGCCTGATTCTTTGGATCCCAACTGTTAAGAAGGCATTCTTCCTGCCAGGCCATACATCTGTTCCCAGAGTAATATTTTTTAAACTCCATCCTTTAGTCTGTATTCTGCTTTGAGAACTGCTGAACCCCTTGACTGGTTCAGTTCCTGGGCCTGTGCTAAATGGGTTTTGAAAAGGAAAGTGAGAAACTGAGGGAAACTATTTGCTCACCAGAAGCCTTTCTTAGAAGTGGGATTTGTTATCTAATCTGTACAAAGTAGATGGTGTTCTATGATATTTGATAAAGACTCAGCAAACTACTAAAATATGGCCACTCCTCCTCAATCTGCTTATACAGTTTTTAATGACTAGATGGCTTGTTTTGTCTTGCTCTGCATACTGAATGTTAGAAAAGTCCAGATCAAGAGCAAGAATGGAAAATAAACTGAAATTCACTCAATATCTGTTTATTGTTCTATTGTCTACTTTGCATCTGAAAAGTCAGTTTTTGTTGTTGCTGTTGTTCTTGAACAAGAGACTTGATTCAGGGACTTTTGGATAACTAGACATTTCATTCATCAAGCCCATTAGTAACAAGGATTCCAAACTGTCTCTTTTCCACTTTCTTCCCTGAATTTCAGTCTGCCTGATTAGAGTTTCGAGTGATCAGCCTTCAAGAGAAACAGCCTGAATGTAGCTTGTGACATCACCCTTCATCGATCAACTTTTCCCCATAAACAATCTTACTGGGCTGCTGGGGAAGGACAAAGAGTTTCTCAGGCAAAGATTTTCTGGGAAATTCCCAGAGCAGTCAGTCTAGCTGAGAAAAAACTCCAGGCCAAAGCCACCTGGCGCTGGTTCTAGGTCAGTGTTGGAGTCTGTGTCTGGGCCAGGGACCTGCACAGACCAGGGTGGCTTTGCTTGTCACAGCAGGTCTCTAAAGAGGCTGAAGCAGACCACAGCTTACCCAGAGGTGTGAGTCCAGGGGCCGCTAGTGCTTTCCTGGCGTCTCAGAGGGAACCACCTCTTGTTGGCTCAGCTTAGACCTACACAGGGTCCGTTGGATCAGCTCTGGATCTGACAGGCTTGGGAAGTGGGGGTCTTTGGGAACTGGAAGTGATCAGGACCCTGGCCAGGCCAGCCAAGTCCTCTTTAGTAAGCTAAGTGGAAAAAAAATTTTTTTTCTTTTGTTTATTTTTGCCTTGATGAGACACATAATTAGGCCAAAGGTCTTCAGAGGTATATATTGCCGAGTCATTTAAAAATTCTTTTTTTATAAATTTTAATCATGATTTGATGCGAGATGAGATAGCCCACTCTACAGTAGCAAAGAAAAACAAGGGAAGAGATTGGAGTCAGTATGAGATTGAGTTGCTGTGGGGACTGACTCCAGAGGGGCAGCTGGGATGGCTCTTAAGGAAAAGACCATTCAGTTTAAGGAGCAGACAGAAGTCCATTGGTTCCCATCAGCTGATACTGGGAGAGGGTTTCAGAGGCAGCACGGCCTGCGGCTCACTGGGCTAGGGAAAAAGGGAGGAGGTCCCAACCAGCAAGGCAGAAGGCTTCTCTAGACATGAGGCTGAGGGGCAGGGCAGGGCTACCATCCTGAAGCAGATGGGGAGTAGTCTGGGTTCATAGTTCAGGCTCATGGGTCAGAACAAAAGACTAAATGCCCAGGCACAAATTAACATGGGTTTGGGTAATTGGAGAGAATATATCACCAATAGTTCATTTAACATGGATTTAGAAACTTCCTTGGTGGTCCAGTGGTTAAGAATCTACCTCTCAGTGCAGGTGAAGTGGGTTCAATCCCTGGTCTTGAAACTAAGATCCCATGTGCCATGTGGCAACCAAACCCATGTGCTGCAAAGAAGAACCAGCAAAGACAAAAACAGAACAAAACCAAACCCAGAAATGGATTTAATGAAAAATCAAGATATTTCTTTGCCATCCAAAGTAAATTATCCCAGGTACAGGGAGCAGATGAACAGAAATACTTGGTTTGGTGCCTCCTGTGTCTACCTTTATAGACTACATTTAGCTTCCCAACCACACCAGTCTCACTCCCTCTTCCTTCCTCTCTCCTACCCCTTCCCTCTCCTTCCTTCCCTTCCTTCCTTCCTCAAATGTCTATTGAACTCCCACTATGTGCTGAGGGTACAGCAAAGTCTCCCGTGGATCTTTTATTCTAGCCAGGTGAGCTGTATTATACACAGATATGTAACCATTAAGCATGTGTGATCAGTCACTTAGTCACGCCCAACTCTTTGTGACCCCATGGACTGTAGCCCACCAGAAAAGTCTGGTGGGAGCTACATCTTCTTCATGGGATTATCCAGGCAAGAATACTTGAGTGGGTAGCCATTCCCTTCTCCAAGGTATCTTCCCAATCCAAGGACTGAACCCACGTCTCTTGTGCCTACTCCATTGGCAGGCAAGATCTTTACCACTGAGCCATCTGGGAAGCCCAATCATTAAGCATATCAAGAGGTTAAAAAAAAGAAAAAGTACTATGAAGAAAAATAAAGTAGGATAAAGATTGAGGGCAGGAGGAGAAGGTGGCGACAGAGAATGAGATAGTTGGATGGCAGCACTGACTCAATGGACATGAGTCTGAGCAAACTCTGGGAGATGGTGAAGGACAGGGACGCCTGGTGTGCTGCAGTCCATGGACCCTCAAAGGGTTGGACAGAACTGAGTGACTGAACAACAGCAAAGGGTTCGAGCGTGGTAGCCAGGAAAGACTTGTCTGCCAAGCTGACATTTGAGCAGAGCCTCAGATGAAGCAAGGGAAGGAGCTAATCGATATGCAGGCAAGACCAAGATGGGCAAAGGCTATGAGGCAGGCCCATGTTTGACTGACCATCAGTTAGAAGGCTTGTGCAGAGGCAGCCGAGTCAAGCAGAAACAGGTGTAAGAAGTGGAGTCAGGTACCCAAAGCCAGTTCGTGTGGTAATAGCAATGCTTTCAGCTTCAGGAATTTGTCTTTGCAGGGTAAATTCTCTTAGTGCTGTCTCACATACTGAAGACATTGCAAAGCTAACATGAGTGAATCTACAGTATCCTTTCACGGTCCAGGGAGAAATGCTTTCAACCACATCATGGATATTGAGCTGGCACAGCCTTGCTCCCCTTCTACTCCTTAAGAGCTGTTTCCAGGCTGAGGATGTGGGGGTGGTGGGGAAGGGGGACTTCCTGCAGCAGGAACAGAAAACATCAGACTGTGTTCTCTGGCAAGGGGCCTCCTCCCACCCAGCGGATGTCTCTGCGGAGCAGGGGAGGGCCACGGGGCAGGCAGGAGGTGGGGGACTGGCCAAGTAAGGCCTGGGCCCAGCTGTCCTGCCTTCCTCATGGGGGGCTTTCCTCATCTTCTAGCCGCTCAGAGTCTCTTAGGTGTCAACTGGCTATTCTTTCCAAAAAAGGCCAAGTGATTCTGCAAGCTTTGAAGAAAGTCATAGACTTGGTACACTCAGGGCTCCCACTTACTCTCTGGAACCCTTTCACCTTACATCTGTGGGGCTGAATCATCGAGAGTTTTTCAGCTAAATTTGAATGTTGAAATGAATTATTGACCATTTTGCTTTTCTTATGAAAACAGGGAAATCAAGGGGCCAAATGGCATTTAAAAAATATGCTTTGACATGTGGGAAGAGAGGAAGTTTCCAGTTCTAAATAGTGTCAGTTGGCAGTATTTAGTCAAAAAAGGGATAGAGTTCATGCTTGCTTTTCTGGTTTTGTTTTGTTTTTTCTTTTGCTAAAGGACCAAATCCTTGACTACGAGTTCCATTTTAGTGAACAGTAAAGGTCGTGAAAAGAAAGATCAATTTTTTCTAGTTCTTTACTAATAAGTTATCTTAGAACTTACTTCTATGTCTTTCTACTTAAATGTGTCTAAGATGACAAAAGTCACAAAAGAATCAGGAAGAAAACATCACATATGGAGCAGCATGGATTTAAGTTGGCTATCAGTCAAGTTCAAATCTGTCTAGTCTAATACTCAACAAAACCAACTTTACCACTGTCTCGTGTTTCAGGCTAGCACAGGTTGGCCTTACTTGCCCCATGATACCTTTCTGCTAATATCCATCAGGTCGACGTCATCTAATTGTGGATCATCCCTTGCATCTTCCCTCACCTCCAGTTTTTCATACCTGAACCATGTACCGAGTTTCCACCCTCAGAAGCTACCACCATCTCTATAGTGATCATTGATGTCAACTCATTTCTGGCTATCAATCATTGTTTCATACTTGACTTAATAACCACCTTCACTTCCCCAGGTTACTCTCTTCAGTATAATTCCAAACCACATCCTGTTCTTACAACCACTGACCGTGTTCCACCAAGACAACTATAGCCCAGCCCAGCCCAGCCCAGCCAGGGCTTGACAATATAGTAAGGAATCCCTTGGAGAGGAAACTTCTCATTCTTTAAGTATGCATTAAAGAGCAGGTGAAGATCTGGGGCTTGTGATCCCCTTAACGATAGGGCCTTGTTGAAGACTTTTCATGGCTTGGAGGTAGGAATGTCAAAGTGAGTCACTAGTCCCAACAATAGACTTTTTTTTTTTTGGTCTATGTCATCTGGCTTATGGGGTCTTAGTTCCCTGACCAGAGATTGAAGCTAGGGCAAGGAAAGTATTGAGTCCTAATCACTGGACTACCAGAGAACTTCCAACAATAGACACTTAAAAAAATAGTTATTTATATTGATTTTTTTTTTTTTTGCTATACCATGCATCATGCAGATCTTAGCTCCCTGACCAGGAGTCGAACCTGCAACCCTCCTGCAGTGGAAGCTCAGGATCTTAACCACTGGACTGCCAGAGAAGTCCCACGATTGATATTTTTTATGATGATTTGTAGCTTATCTGCCTGGGGCCAAAATAGAAATTTTAATTTTCCAGTTTCATCTTCCAGGAAGAAGCAAAGAATTCTTAGAAGAAGCCTAATTGCAATGAATCAGTTTACTTTGTGTCTGTGTAACTTGATTTCTTGCTGCCTTACATTCCCTTCTGCATCCACCTCTGCTTAGACAATTTGCTAGAAAGTTAGAGATAGGTTTAAGCATGATTATAAAAGAGAAGCGTGGAAGGGTAATTTTTACTGATTTATTCAGTATGTATGTATTAACATCTACACTATGCCTGATACTAGAGATGTAAGAGTGAGAAAAAACAGACACAATTTTTATTTCTGGAGCTTAAAATTTGGCAGAGGTATCGTGTGTGTGTGTGTGTGTGTGTGTGTGTGTATTAAGTCTCTCAGTTGTATCTGACTCTTTGCGACCCTGAAACTTTGGCCACCTGATGCAAAGAGCTGACTCATTAGGAAAGGCCCTGATGCTGGGAAAGACTGAAGGCAAGATGAGAGGGGGACCACAGAGGATGATGGATGGCATCACTGACTCAATGGATATGAGATTGAGCAAGCTTCAGGAGATAGTGAAGGACAGGGATGCCTGGCGTGCTGCAGTCTTTGGGGTTGCAAAGAGTCACAACTGAGTGACTAAACAGCAATGGATTGTAGCCTGCCAGGCTTCTCAGTCCATGAGATTCTCCAGGCAAGAATATTGGAGTGGGTTGCCATTTCCTTCTCGAGAGAGGTATCATACATGAATGAAATAATCATGGAAACTATTGTAAAATTACAACTGGTCAAGGGATTCAAGGAAGGTTTCCTCCAGAAAAGAACAATTGATTTCAAATCTTTAGGAAGAAAAGAAGTTAGCCAGGAACTGGAAGAGAGAAAAAGCATTTAGTGCTAATGGAAGAGCACAAGGAAGGACCAGAGGCAGGATGAAAGCTAAAGGGCTGAGACAGGACCAAGATGGCAGAAAAGTGTAGAGCAAAAAAACCATGGTAAGGTAAATCAGATGAGGGCCAGTCCATGTTGATAATTTTTTTTATATCCTAAAGGCAATGGAAAGCAGTTGAAGCCTTCTGTAAAACTCGTGTGTGTGTGTATGGGTGTGTATGTGTGTGTGTGTGTGTGTGTGTGTGTGTGTGAGAGAGAGAGAGAGAGAGAGAATGAGAGGGAGAGAATGAAATCTGCATTATTATATTTGCAGATTCATATTTCAGAAACCTCATCCTGGCCATGGTGTGGAGAATGGATTCTTTCAGGGACAGACTAAATGTGCACAGATGAGTTTTGAGCTATTTCAGGAATGCAGGTAAGAGGAGATGGGAGCTAAAAGCTGGGTGTGACAGCAGGAATGATAACAGAGGGCAGAGGGAGGAGAATATCACCAAAACTTGGAGATGGGATGTATATAGGAGGTGAGGAGCAAAAGTTGCTCGTCGTGTCCAACTTTTTGCGACCCCATGGACTGTCCATGGAATTCTCCAGGCCAGAATACTGGAGTGGGTAGCCTTTCTCTTCTCCAGAGGATCTTCCCAACCCAGAGATCAAACCCAGGTCTCCCGAATTGCAGGCGGATTCTTTACCATCTGAGCCACGAGGGAAGCCCAGGGATGCTGGAGTGGGTAGCATATCCTTTCTCCAGTGGCTCTTCCCTACCCAGGAATTGAACCAATAATGAGGTGCCTATATTTCAGATGTGAAGAATTTAACTGATGGTGGTATCAGTCATTAAAATTTATATGAGGTTCGTTCTGGGCATATTGAGTTTGATGTGCCATAGAAAGAGGCAATAGCTCTCTGGTGCTCAGAGGATCTGGGTTAGATCTCTGGGTTGGGAAGATCCCTGGAGGAAAAAAAGGCAACTCATTCCAGTGTTCTCGCCTGGGAAATCCCATGGAAAGAGCAGCCTACAGTCCAAAGGGTCACCAAGAGTTGGATATGACTGAGCACGCACACACAGAGAATAATGAGTATTAAGGAAGATGGATAGGGTGTCCAAGAAATACAAGAAAACCCCAGGGATGATTGTGCCACAGAGGCCAAGAGAAGAAAGCTTTTTTCTTTCACTCTCATTGAGATATAATTGACAAGTAGCACTGTGCATGCTTACGGTGTACAGCATAATGATTTGATTTACATACATCATGAAATGATTATTACAGAAAGTTTAGTGAACATTCAACATCTCACATAGATACAAAATTAAGAAAATAGGAAAAAATTTTTTGTGATAAAAATTCTTAGGTTTTACTCTTTTAACAACTTTCATATGTAACATATAACAGTGTTAATTATATTTACTGTGTTTTCATTACATCCCTAGCACTTACTTTTTAATTGTATATAACTGCTTTACAATGTTGTGTTAGATTCTGCTGTACAGTGAAGTGAATCAGCTATATGTCTACATGTAGCCCCTCCCTCTTGGACCTCCATCCCACCCCTTGTCCATACCCCCATTTAGGTCATCATAGAGCACTATGCTGAGGTTTGTGCCTTTGACTAAAAAAAAAAAAAAAAAAAAAAGGAAAGTGTTAGTTGCTGAGTCATGTCCGACTCTTTGTGACCTCATGGACTGTAGCCTGCCAGGCTCCTCTGTCCATGGAATTCTCCAGGCAAGATCACTGGAGTGGGTAGAAGATCTACCTGACCGAGGGATCCAACCTGGGTGTCCTGCATTGCAGGCAGATTCTTTACCATCTGAGCCACCAGGGGAGCCCCCTACCTTTGAATACCTTTATTCTATTACCTTCCTGCAACCTGCCTCTGGTAACCACAAATTTGGTCTCTTTTTCTATGAGCTTGTTTGTTTTTGAAGGATAATTGACCTACAACACTATGTTGGTTCCTGGTGCACAACCATGATTTGATATTTCTATACATGCGAAGAGTTGACTCACTGGAAAAGACTCTGATGCTGGGAGGGATTGGGGGCAGGAGGAGAAGGGGACAACAGAGGATGAGATGGCTGGATGGCATCACCAACTCGATGGATGTGAGTGTGAGTGAACTCCAGGAGTTGGTGATGGACAGGGAGGCCTGGCGTGCTGCAATTCATGGGGTTGCAAAGAGTCGGACACGACTGATGAGGGACTGAACTGATACATTTCAAAATGATCATCATGAGTCTAGTTATCATCTGTCACCAAAGATATTAAACAGTTACTGACTATATTCCCCACACTGTACATTTCATACCTGTGACTAATCTATTTTGTAACTGAAAATTTGTACCTCTTGATCTCCCTCACCTATTTCTCTCCTCCCTTCTCCCCTCCCCTTTGGCAACCACCTATGACTCTATTTTTCCATGTTTGGGCATTTGTGTTATTTTTTAGACTATACATATAAGTAAAATCACACAACATTTGTCTTTCTCTATCTGACTTACTTTGCTTAGCATAATATCCTTTAGGTTCATCAATGTTGTTAAAAGTGGCAAGATTTCATTCTTTTTTATGGATGAGTAATACATATATTCTTTATCCATTCATCTACTGATAGGTACTCAGGTTGCTTCCATATCTTGGCTATTGTAAATAATGCTACAATGAATATAGGGATATATATAGCTTTGGGGATTTTTCATTGTTGTTGTTGTTTTGTAACTTGAATTTTTTTTCTTGATAAAGGCTTGAAGAATGAACATCAAAAAAAAAAAAAAAAAAAAAAGGAATCCCCCTGTGATTAAATGCCCAAGAGTGAAATTGCTGGATTGAATGGTAGTTCTATTTTTGATTTTTTGAGGTACCTCCATACCGTTTTCCATAGTGACCACCAGATTACATTTCTTCCAGTAGCTCACAAGTGTTTCTTTTTCTTCGTATCTTTATCAGCACTTGTTGTTTGCTATCTTTTTTTATAAAAGCCATTCTGACAGGTTTTACACTATAGTTATCTCATTGAGGTTTTTAATTTGCATTTTCTTGCTGATCAGTGATACTGAGCATCATTTCATGTTCCTGTTAGCTATCTGTAAATCTTGGGAAAATGTATATTCAGGCCCTCTGCCTATGTTTTAATTGGGTTGTTTGTTTATGTTGAGTTACTGAGTTCTTTGTATATTTTGGTTATTAACCCTTTGCCAGATACATCACTTGCAAATATCTTTTCCCATTTACTTAGGTGGCCTTTTTGTTCTGATGATGGTTTCCTTCACTATGCAAAATCTTTTTACTTTGATATAGTCCCATTTATTTATTTTTGCTTTTGTTTCACTTGCCTGAGGATACATGTCCAAAAAAATATTGCTAAGACCAAGGTCAAAGAGCACATTGCTTATACATTCTTCTAAAAGTTTCATCGTTTCAGGTCTTACATTTAATTTTTAAATCCATTTTGAGGTTTTTTTTTGTTTTTTTTTTTAAAGAGCCGATTTATTTATTTTTGGCCTCACTGGTCTTCATTGCTGTTGGCAGGGTTTCTCTAATTGCTGTGAGTGGGGCTGGTCTGCAGCGGTGGAGCAGGGGCTTCTCACTGTGGTGACTGCTTTTGTCACAGAGCACAAGCTCTGGACCCCGGGCTCAGTTGTTGGCCACATGGGCTTAGTTGCTCTGTGGCATGTGCAGTCTTTCTGGACCAGGGATTGAAACTGCATCTCCTGCACTGGGAGGGGGATTCTTAACCACTGGACTGCCAGAGAAGTTCTGATTTTGTTTTCTTCTATGGGCTGAGAAAATAGCCCAACTTGATTCTTTTGCATGTAGCTGTCCAGTTTTCCCAACATTATCAAAGAAGTATATTCTAGACTCTGTCATAGATTAGTTAACCATATAAATGTGGGTTCATTTCTTAGCTCTCTGTTCCCTTGATCTATGTGTGCCTGTTTGTGTGCCAATACCATTCTATTTCAATTGCTGTCTTTGTAGTACCGTCTGAAATCCAAAAGTATGATACCTCCAGCTTTGCTCAAGATTTCTTTGACTATTCAGGCTCTTTTGTGTTTCCATACAAATTTTAGAACTATTTGTTCTAGTTCTTTGAAAAATGCCACTGGTGTTTGGATACAGATTGCACTGAATCTGTAGATTACCTTGGGTGGTACAGTCATTTTAACAATATTAATTCTGATAGCAGGTACTTTTCACCAATCATCTACCATGTCTGGCTACCCGCTGGTTATTTTATCTAAGACTTCATGGCAACTCAGCAGCAGGCACTATTTTATATATTCATTTATTAAAAATGTACTTATTTATTTTTGGCTGCACTGGGTCTTTGTCACTGTTTGCAGGCTTTCTCTGGTTGTGTGAGGGCTTCTTACTGTGGTGGTTTCTCCTGTTGTGAAGCATGGGCTCTGGGGCATGTGGGCTCAGTAGCTGTGGTGCACAGGCTCAGTTGCCCCTCAGCACGTGAGATCTTCCTAGACAGGGATTGAACCCATGTCCCCAGTGCTGTTAGCAGTTAGTACAAGATCACTTCAATATAAGAGGCAAAACCAAGCTTTAAGTCTAAGTGGGTTTGACAGACACCAACACAGTATATCTTTGATACTCTGTTCAGTTCAGTTCAGTTCAATCACTCAGTTGTGTCTGACTCCTTATGACCCCATGGACCGCAGCATGCCAGGCCTCTCTGTCCATCACCAACTCCCAGAGTTTACTCAAACTCATGTCCATTGAGTCGGTGATGCCATCTGACCATCTCATCCTCTGTTGTCTCCTTCTCTGTGGTGCTACACAATTTTCCTTCATCTTCTCTTTTTTGCATTAGCCTATATAGCCCAGAGTAGTGGCCATTTTGAGCTACTCAGCTCTACAGATATTCATTGCATTGAGTGAGACTGTGAATTTGCCTGTATAGAACTTGCTGGAAGAGTTTAGTCAATCCATGCGGAGGAAATAAAGATTCCCAGAAGAGATAAAGCTCTCTTGCCTTCCACTTCCCCAGATATCCATCAGATAAGACTCTCACTGGAGAATCAGGAAGGGCAGAGGTTGAACTCTCTGCAATCCCTGTCAGTAACTCCAGGCTTCAACATCTGTACTTAACGAGGGACAGCAAAGGACACCCTAGACCTCTGACTGTCCCCCACTGCATCTTCACACTGTGGTTAATCAGATGCAATTAATTTAGGTGGGGCAATCTGAAAGGGGCTCTTCTGCCACAACTTGGAGAGTGGAGGTAAGGAAGAGCACTGGAGCCCCTGGTGGGAAGACCACACAGCCTGAGTCACAGAATCCAGCTCCATTCCACCTTCCAAATGTTTCTAGGGTGTCAGATCTATGGCAGAATCAAAGGCATATTTTTGGAGACATTTTCCCTCCCAGTAATCTCTGATTTCTTCAGGGGTTCTTGCTGATATTATACTAAGAGAATATGAGCATTCTGCAGTTCAAAAAAGTTCATCTATAAAACCCTGTTGCCTCGAAAACCAAGTGTAGGGAACAGGAGAAGGTATTAAAAAGCAGGTTTCCAAAAAGGTTTGATAATCATATCATTAAAAGGACTTCAGGGAAGTCTTAGGTCATGTTGATTCTCAAACAAGGTACCTGAACGCATACTATAGTGAACTGCATTATTCTTGGAGCCCCTTGCCTAAAATCTTGAGAGCCTCAGCCTAGAACAGCCTGCAGAAACTTGTAAGAAAAATGGCCTTCTTGAGCCCTTTTTGCTTGTTCACCGCGATTTGGGGGAACTCTAGCCCTCCAGCCCTCAGCTGGAGGACTCTCAACCCCGACAGGGCACTGCTCCGTAGGCAATGTTCTGCTGACTGAACTCCGAGCCCCTGTGGAATTCTCTCTTGTCCCCCCAAATCCCAGGCTATTGGTCCTGCCCCGGTCTCCACCCAGCCTTATGGAGGCCCCAACATGTGTGCCACAGACCAGACGGGTGCCCAGAGTTTGGCGGAGCGTCCGTACACACGATCTAGTGCGTCAGTGGCGCCCGCCCACGCCCCCCACGCTCAGCATCTGCAGTGTCTGGGAACACACTAACAAACTAATGTATCTTACATATTCATGATCCTGGCACACTCACGGTCTCAAGGAGGCGTATTTTTTTGTCTTTTCCAATTCGTGCTTCCACCAGGCGGTTTACCAGTACCCCGGGCGTTAACATTTACGGTCAGCAGAAGGGCAGCCGGCCAGAGGAAGGATGGATCAGTATGTTCCTGTCCTTGGGTTCTACACAAACAGTACTTTAAAAGTAAATATTGAGCTTTAACAAATGAACTTAGAGGGTAATTTCCACCCTCTCTCATCTCTGCTCTGATGCTGCAGAGGTTTGCTCTGTGTTTTGCATCTCTGGACGTGTTCATATACTGTCTGCTTGGACTTGTGTTTTCAACTTGTTTGGAAAAGGAGACCCGTGAAAGGAAGCCTCTGTCTGAGTTCCTTTGTACCCCCAGATTTATTTTCAGGGACCTCTCTGCTGCCACATTTAAAACGATTTAATGAAAACTTGCTGAAAATGTTTTGAAACATGGAAGCTTCGAGGACATTCTTTAAAAGGATATCTGCCAAACTGGCCTATATACTGGCTTTTGCTGCTTTTCTGAACTGAGTGGGAATGTGAGTTCCTGATGAGAGGTCTCAAAGACGGGGTGCTCCCCCAGCCCATGGAGGAAGAGGGAAGGGGCACCCTGAGTGCAGATCCTGGGCAGAGACAAGTGGACAGGTCACAGGTCTCCTGGAGGTAAGGATCAGGGGAGCAGCTGGGCAGGGCCAGGATTAAGAAGGCTGAGGAGAGATACTAAAAAAGATGGCTGCTAGGATGCCACAGTGCCAAGGGCGTGCGCCTGAAAGCTGCTGTCTTCTGGGTCTGGAAGAGGCTCAGTCTGTTTCTTTTTAAGAGAGGACAATAATACCTATCTGGTGACACACTGAAGAGACACGATATTTGAAAGCTGCTGATTGATGCTCCTCTGCACTCCTTCCCCTGTCCTAGACCCAGTTTGCATCCACAGGGCATACACACCACTCACTGCTACCGCAGCTCCCCACCCCAGCCGGGGCCCTAGCCTGGCAGAATATCTGCAGTTGCCATGCTCAAGTCAGAGAAGTTAGGGGACTGTGATCTCTTGTGCCTGTATGAAGGGTCAGGGCTCTGGGGTGCTAGATACCCATCCTCAGACTGTCACTCCAAAGCCCTTTGATTCTTGGGCAAATAAGTAGCTTATGTCCAAGACCTTCCTGGGGACCAGCAGTGGCACACAAGTTTCCAGTTGATTCTGATGAGAAAACCAGGGTGGTCCAACTAGGATGTCGTAGCTTTACTCTTCGGGGCAAGTGTTTCCATCTTCCCCCACCTAATCATTCATGGAGCTGGAATAGACAGTCCTCACAGTAAGGAATCTTTACCTGGGGATCACACTAAAACAAAAATAAAAAGAACAAGGGATTCATATCTGTTTCATGTGAAATGAATCACTGCTCAGTGATAACCAGTCACTCTGAGGTGGATGCAGCTATGATTACATTTGGGCAACATTTAGAACTTCCCTGATGGGGACTTCCCTGGTGGTCCAGTGGTTAAGAATCTGCCTTCCAGGGCAGGGAACTTGGGTTCTCTCCCTGGTCAGGGATCTCAGATCCCACAAGCCATGTGGCAGCTAAGCCTAAGCTCCGCAACTAGGGAGAAGCCCGATCGCCACAATGAGGAGCCCATGTACTGTAACAAAGACCCGACATAACCAAAAATAACAAATAAATAAAAGAACTTCCTGCAACAGACCTGTGCCTTCAATCAGAGGTGGCCCAAACGACAGCAGTGCAAACCCTTTCCATCCACAGTGGCTCAGGACATGGCGTGCGTGATGTTAAGTTGCTGCAGTCATGTCTGACTCTTTGTGACCCTGTGGACTGTAGCCCACCAGGTTCTTCTGTCCATGGGATTCTCCAGGCAAGAATACTGAAGTGGGTTGCTATGCCCTCCTTAAGGGATCTTCCTGACCCAGGGACTGAACCCGCATCTCCTGTGTCTCCTGCGCTGGCAGGCAGGATCTTTATGACTAGTGCCACCTGGGACATAGCAAACAACCTGAAATTCTGTTAAGCTTCTGTTTATTTACCATGCCTACAGCTTGAGGCAAAAATCTAAATCCAAACTGTTGCAGGTGATTGGCATTGCTGTGTCGTACTTTTCCAAAGGAGGATGATTGATTTCTTAAAAGCCATCAGTGCGAATTCCTTTGTTAGCAACAGCAGTCTGGGTCAATACTTAAAACTAGCATGGGAAAGATGCTTTCAAACCTAGCTCTGTGCTTTGTGGTGGTTGTATACCAGCTCTTGTGTGGAGAATCATTACAAATGAGGGCATTTCTCTCATGCTGAGGCAGCATTTTATACTCCAGAGGACTATTCTGGAGGCAGGTGGTTGGTTAAGACAGGCAAAGTAGAGAAGAAAGAAATTTAAACATTTTTATATTGATTTGGTCTCAACATGTAGCCTTAGTATTTTGTTGTTGTTGTTCACAGAGCATTTTAGCAATGAATATCTTTTGGTGTGCTAAAAAGCGATATGCTGATTAAATTATGCATACGTTATAAATCACAGTAATATAACAACATGATTTTGGAGTTTAGTGAGATCTCAAAAGATCCTCCATCACCAGGCAGATTATTTTCTCACAGATAAGGAAATGGAGCATCACAAAGGCTGTGAAGTCAGCCAAGACCCCTCCATATCCTCTTCTTCTAGATAGCCCCCAATCTTTAGTCTGGTTGCAGAAAATGAAAAAGATTTCTTTTCTCACGAGTCAACTTCTTTGACTATACTGACTCTCCGAAGAGAATTCCAGAAGCAACTCCTAGATTCACCTTTTTCTGTGTATTGCCATCATCACATCCACTAGCCACGTGACAAGAGTAATGAGCGGTAGGCAGAAAACCAGGACGTGGACAGCAACAGCCTTTCCATACCTTCCTCCCTTCGTCCACTGTGTTGGTCTGGGTGGTGGTGTGTGGCCACACAGAATGATCCCCCTGTGGCCAAGGTGGCTGGCACTGCTGATCCTGCTCCATCTGTACCCCAGGCCTTTCCCCTTTTCCTAGCATCCATGAGAATGCAACTGTAGACGAGAACTTCTTCTATAAACAGAAACACAGTCCGTTCCCCAAAGATCCTGGATCTGGTGTCAATCCTGCTGAAGGCAAGACTAGAATCCACTTAGAGATGATCAGGGGCAAGGATGATCAGAGACAATCAGACAATCAGCCGTGACTACTTAGTGAAGAGGGACAGAAGTCTCAGAGCAACATGGGGATGGGAACTGGACTAGTTACCGCCAGTCACTTTCTCCCTGCCACATTCCCCTCTTCAAGAACCTTACCTTGCCTGCTGTCTCTGAGGGACAACCACATGACAGACGCTCTGGCCATCAGTATTTGAACTAGAAGCAGACACTGGCCCACTTGGAACCAATCAGACTGTCTTCTAGAGTTCTTGGAGTTGGGACACTGTGAGTCTGGGTTTGTTAGTTTTCTGTGGGTGCTGAATCCATACGATCCTGTCGCAGGATCCTGTGAAGCTCTCTTAGGTCACGTGCAAATAAAGGAAGCTGGATTAGAGGGAGGAGGTGGAGAAGATGCTCAGAGACAAAGAAAAGTGAGAGAAACGGAGGAGGAACAGTAGCTGCCTGGGACTCTTCAGTGCTCCAAGAGTAATTCTCAAAACTGGGTTTCATAATAGTGCCTTATACGTGTACAAGAAATCCCCATTTCCTTAAGTTAGTCTGAGTGGGTTTCTGATTCTAGCAACTGAATGCTCCCCTACCCAAAGATGAGATGGCTGTATTCTAGCTGGGAGGCGGGGGATGAAGTGAAAGCAGGATCGAGGAGGAAAGATAAATCTGGCATTTTTCCGGAGAGAATAGATCTCAGAGTCCAAGTTCATGCACAATACCCATATATTCCAAGTTTTATGAGACAGCCCTATTTCCAGCGTGTCAGCTTCCCCAAATTTCTGTTGAGAGAAATATGATGTATCTGTTTAAATATATAATCTTAGCATTGGGCAGGTCTTCCTACATAAGACGCAAACCAGAAAACCATTAAAGAAAAGATTGACAGATGAGACTACGCATTCCTCAAATTCTAAATGGCCTTTGACAAGAGATGTCGGTGACAAAATTCAAAGTGAAGTGTCTACATGAGTTCTGAGGACCCCATCGTCATTCCAGACTCCCTCCCACTGAAGACCAGACGCTCCCTAAGGCTGCTAGACAGGGTCCAACCCTGGCTTCCTGGCAGCCATGACTGTGGAGGGTGTTGCAACCATTGGCAGCAAGACTGTGACCTCTCACTGTTCCAAAATGAGGAAATGAAAGGGAAAAAAGAGGAAATGGGATGGAGTGAAAAATGGATGACCACAACAGAGAGAGAGCAAGAAACAGTAAGAAGGATAAAAGAAATAACGCTGTTTATCTGCCTCTGTTTCTGGGCCTTTTCCTTGTTGATACCCCAGGGATGCATCAGCTTGTTGAACTGTTGTACTCAGTCACGGATTCCTGCACAAAGGGAGGTGTGGGACCCAAACTTGACCGTGTGGCCACAGTCATGGCTTAGGAATTCAACCCACTCCATCTAACCACCAACCCGTGGTCAGACAAATTAAATCCATGGATTAGCCAAGAGGCTTCTGAATAAAAGTTTTAGGTTGACCATTTCCTCCCCGTTCTTATCTTTCCTCTTCTCCTAAACTAAATTCCCTTTATTCTTACCACCCACCAGAATGGAGAATTGAAATTAGGTTCTTTTACTTAATAGCTTGCCAAAATATAAACAACTCTCTCAAACTAAGCCACATCTCATCTAGGGAGAGGGCAATAAAAATAATGATTTATGTGGTCAAGAGTCCAGTGAGACATTTTTATAGCATCACAGATGGTTTTCCAAATTGTAGAGTGGCTTTGTTTCTATCTGTGTATCTCAGTTTCTCAGTCCATAATTTGAAGATAATACTAGCTGTCCACCACTGACTTTTTGGGTGAATTGGTTGGATCATGAGAATCTCTATGTAAAAAGCACTTTGAATCTTAGAGAGAAAGTGGAAAGTCCATATGGGAACTGCACATAATGAGAAGGTAGGCGTATTGCAGTGTTTGGGGGAAATGATTTGAGCCAAGAACACTTGACCCCACACAATATCAAGCTGTTTAAGAGGACTCAAATCTAAACAGTGCACCATTATTCCAGATATGTCTCTGGTATCTCTAGAGCTATGGAAGCTACTGAAAGTTCCTAAGAGGTGGCATGGTAAGAGAAATGAGGTTTGCATGGACACCTTACTCCTCCGATCAATTTTAAAGACAAAATTACCCAACTTTGGCTTTTATCACGGTCTCTGTTCAGCTTTGGCCTCAACGCTGACTCTCCACAAAGACCCTGTTCCAACTTCAGTCATTGTTCAGTTGCTAAATCATGTCCGACTCTTTGCAACCCCATAGACTGCAACACACCAGGCTTCCCTGTCCTTCATCATCTCCCAGAGTTTGTTCAAACTCATGTCCACTGAGCCAGTGATGCCATCCAACCCATCCTCTGTTGGCCCCTTTTCCTCCTGCCTTTAGTCTTTCTCAGCATCACGGTCTTTTCCAATGAGTCAGCTCTTCACATTAGGTAGCCAAAGTATTGGAGCTTCAGCTTCAGCATCAATCCTTCAAATGAATATTCAGCATTGATTTCTTTTAGGATTGACTGGTTTAATCTTCTTGCTGTCCAAGGGACTCTCAAGAACCTTCTCCAACACCACAATTTGAAAGCATCAATTCAGCCAAAGGTGTGCATTAGATTTTTTTCAGCACATCACCTTTCACTTCTACCCAAACCAGGGCACTAGGTCCCTGAGATTTGACAGCTCAGATCAGAGGCAACACCTGCAGTGATGAGAAACTGTTCTCGGGACAAGACTGATATGGCAGGAATCTTATTGACTCTCTCTGACCTGGACACTCTCTTCATCTGTTAAATGGGCACAACACTAATATACCTACTTGTAGGTAGGCATACTTAATATTTATACATATATACATATACACACATATACTTATATTATATGAGACTGGGCTCAAAAAGCACTTAGCACACTGCTTGATGTATAAATGGAGACTCTACTTTTTATAGTGAGTGAGTGAAAGTCTCTCAGTCGTGTCTGACTCTTTGTGACCCCATGGACTATACAGTCCATGGAATTCTCCAGGCCAGAATACTGGAGTGGGTAGCCTTTCCCTTCTTCAGGGGATCTTCTCAACCCAGGGAATGAACCCAGGTCTCCCACGTTGCAGGCGGATTCTTTACCAGCTGAGCCACAGGGAAGCCTACTTCTGTGAAAAACAATGGCAATGAGCAAGATTAAAAACAGTTGGATTGGCCACTTTAGAAAACAGTGTGGTTGTTCCTCAAAAATTTTAAAGCAGAGTTGTAAAATGATCCAGCAATTCCCGTCTGTGTATATACTCAGAAGAATTGAAAGCAGGGTCTCGGTTAGATATTTGTACATATGTGTTCAGGGCAGCATGATTCATGAGAGCTTAGAAGCAACACAGATGAATGAATGAATAAACAAAATGTAGAATGTGAATACTATGGGATATTATCCAGCATTAAGAAGGAAGGAAATTCTGACACATAACATGAATGAACCTTAGGATATTACGTTAAGTGAAATAAACCAGCCACAAAAACAGAAACACTGTTTGATTTCACTTATGTGGGATCCTTAGAGTGGTCAAAATCATAGAGAGAAATCAGAATGCTGATTGCCCAGGGACTGAGAGTGGGTGGTGGGGAGCAGATAGGTAGTCATTGTTTAAAGGGTACAAAATTTGTCAGTTTTGAGAGATGAAAAGAGTTCTAAAGTTGGATGGTGGTGATGGTTGCATAACAATATGAACGCATTTGCTACCACTGAACTGTACACACAAAAAAGGGTTAACATGGTCAATTTTAGGTTATGTGTATTTTACCACAATAAGAAAATTTTGAAAAAATACTGAATTAGTGGTTCTTCCACAGATGGCATTCAGTGTTTTTCTTTGCTTTTATTAATATTTTTTCTTTCAGGACTTCTTTTTAAAATTGAGGCCAAACAAATAGAACTATTACTCATGTTTTTATAATTTGCGTGGCTCAGTGAAAATAATTTTGATGTTTTTATCATGTTCCTATAACAAAAAGTTCTTTCCTTTGTCTTTTGCAATTCAGTGTATTATACTAGAAAATGGTACTAAGTTGATATGGGACGGGGCATGGTATAGATCCTCTGAAACTCATCTCCTTCATACTCTTACATTGTGTTTCCATTATCCCATATCCTTGAACTTGGGACCAATCTAAGATCCTTTATCCCATGGCTCCATCTGTATATATTCATATATTCATGGTTAATAAATATGTATTGACCATTGCCCGTGGGCATGCTGTGCCCTGCTAAGGCACTTCAGTTGTATCCAACTCTTTGCAACCCTGTGGACCGTAACCCACCAGGCTCCTCTGTCTGTGGGATTCTCCAGGCAAGAATAGTGGAATGGGTTGCTCTGCCTTCCTCCAGGGGATCTCCCTGACCCAAGGGATCAAACCAACATCTCTTACATCTCCTGCATGGGCAGGTGGATGCTTTACCACTAGTGCCATCTGGAAAGCCCATGGGCTAAGTGCTTTCCATGAACTATCTCATTCAATCCTCCACCCTTTAAGGCAGAAGTAGAAACTGAGCCTCTGAGAAGTAACTGCTATAGGTCACACATCTAGGGGATGACAGAGTCAAACTTGAACTCAGGGCATCTGGACCCAGAGCTCACGTTTTAGCAACTTGTTGCAGCTTTAATGTTTCAGAATGTGGCAGCCGCAAGCCTGTGTGGACTAGCCTGGTGCTTGGAGTTGCTCTGCCCTCCCAGAGCAGAGAACAGGTTTGTGTGAGGCCACTGCCAGCTGGTGCCAAACTGCCAGGTGCAGTATCTACGCTGAGTCGGAAGCTGGTAAGAAAATCAATGACACGTGGAAGAGATGAAAAAATACCAGCTGGAATGTGCGTGTCAAAATATATATATTTTAAAGCATGAAATACCTAATTTTTAAATAGACTTGACATGCAGGGGAAATGCACATGCATTTCTTGATGTGGAAATATGTTAGTTAATACATTCCTACTCCTTGATAAAAATGGCCCAAATTTGCCTAGAAATGCCTTTTAGCTTTTAAATTATTTCTTTACTCTTGGTTGCACTGGATCTTCACTGCTGCGTTGGGCTTTCTCTGCTTGCAGTGAGCAGGGGCTACTCTCTAGCTGTGCAAGGGCTTCTCATTGTGGTGGCTTCTCTTGTTGCAGAGCACAGGCTCTAGAGGGTGCCAGCTTTAGTAGTTGCAGCCTGCGGGCAACTTAGAAATGCCTCTTATCATAAAATAGAAATTATCAGCGCTAACCTCCTCATTCACTACCTACTATTTCTTCTCTTGTTCGATAACCTCCTCATTCACTACCTACTATTTCTTCTCTTGTTCGCTAACCTCCTCATTCACTACCTACTATTTCTTCTCTTGTTCCTTAAATTCTCCCCCATCCCCTACCTCTCTTTGTCTCTCCTTTCATTCTACCCCTTCATAAGAATTTAAGCCATTCATTTCAATCGTGTTGAGTCAGATGTTCTTCCTCTTGGATAAATCACTTTCCTTGTTTCCATGGCTGGCTGGGTGAGCCTGTAACCCCTGGGCAACAATTTTGCCAGAGGTGTTGGAGAGAAAAAAGATGCATTTCTTCTCAGACATTTACCATCTTGTGATGGTTTTATAAGGCCATGATGGACCTCCAGTACAGAGGCCAACGCAGCTAACCTTTACTGAGTGCTCAATGAGGACTGAGTATGGTGAGCTTGCTTGCCCAGAGTCATTGGTATGGGGCAGACTCAGGGTTCCACCTGGGTCTGTCTATCTCTGGAGCCTATGCTTTTAACCACAATACTATCCCGCCTTTCCTACCAAGGTCAAGTGTAATAGGTCCATCCAAGGTAACTTTCCTTAGCAGTGTAAACATTCATGATAGAGGTGACGTTAGACTATGGTTAGGCTTTCTATTCTAGACAAAGAGAAATGAGGGTGACATGGAAGGTTCCATTTGAATAGGCTGGAATAGACAGAAATGACCAAGATTTGGGGAGAAGATTCAGGGTGAAGTATATGATATCTGGTCACAGTATCTTAGAGCTGAGCTGTACTTTAAGGATGGTCTCCTCTAACTCATTATTTGTAGTGAGGAAGCTGAAGATCTGAGGGTTAAGAGAATTGTCTAATGACACACAGTCAATTAGGTGCAGTGCCAAGACCTAATTTTTCTTGATTCAGAATAAATTGATTTTCCACTCCACCTTCACTCTGCTTGGGATTTACTTGTTATTAAGACGTCTCAAAATCAGAAAATTAAATTGTTTTTAGCAATATAATTTCATTTTATCCAGTTCTGCTGAAAGTAATTATGACAAAATGCAAACAGATCTCCTAAATCCAGGGATTCCAAAATGTTCCTGCCTTTTGCTAAGCTAATATATAGAATTTCAAGGCCATATTTCATACCACATGAAGTTTCCAAAGAACTGGGCAATTTCCTATAAAAACTCACTTGTGTATGAATTGCCAAGTTGGAAAACTTGGGGTTTCCTGGCAACTCCTACTTTCCTTGTGCTCCAGGGAATTCAAACTCCTTGGCAGACAAATTCTCCGGACCTCCTCCTCCACGGAGGCCATGACCCAGCTCTGACCGACAGGCTCTTTCTGGTGTTCCCGCCTCCAGTGCTTACCTTTTGCAAGAACCTACAATCCTGCCTCCAACCCTCATCAGCTGAATAAACTTAAATGGTAAATTCCTGGTATGGAGGGTCCACATTTTTTTAACATTAGAAAGAAAACTGGATTAGAACTCAGGCGAACTGACTTCTGGTTCTGGTTCAAATGCTAAGAAGTTCTTTAAATCAGTTCTTGAGTTCTTAATTTCTTCTTTCTGGACTTAGTTTCTCCGTGAGTAATAAGGACAATAATCCCTGTCAACTTACTTTTCAGGGATGTTTTGGAGATTTTAAAAGTTAGAAATCCACAGAATTGTGGAGATGAACTGTCTACTGAGTCCACCGCCGGATGTTAGACTTGAGAAAACAGAGACCCAAATGTTCTGTGTCTCTGCCCCCATCTTTGCCTTTGAAGTTACAGAGGTTCTTGTTAATTTCAAAATCAAGACCAAGCTTCAGGTCTTCCTCAAATGCTCTTTCCCCGTTCAGTGCTGCCTATGATGATAAATGTGAAGCATGTTGAACATTATAAATCATGAAACCAGCAACAGGGAATTATTTAAGTATTGTCTGTTTATAGAGTCAGCACTAATCACGTTTTTTTCATGCCTTCGCAGGGCTGTCAATTCTTAGGAATGTCTAAAGATGGCAAAGATACTCTGTCTAAAGACAAATCCTTTCCCTTCCAGTAAATACAGGGAAAGCAGGAAGTTTAACCAGAGATATTTAAGCTCAGTCTGCCTCTAGCAGCCGTCTCTTGTTGCTAGAAAAAAAATTTTATTGAGATACAAGTCAAATACCATAGAATTCACCATTTTATTCATTTATATATTTTGCTGCACCCCAAGGCATGTGGGATCTTACTTTTCTGACCAGGGATCAAACTTCTGCCCTCTGCAGTGGAAGCACAGGTCTTAACCCCTGGACTGTCAGGGAAGTCCCGAACTCACCATTCTAAGGTGTACACGTTACTGTGTGACAAGTCTACGTTCACAAGCCTGTGACTGTCACCACTATCTACTCCCAGAACACTTTCATCATTCTGCTGCTTTTTAGGTGTCATTTTGGTCAGACTGTATGTCGTGTCAGGGAGGCTTGGCTGTTGATTCAGGCCCAGGGCATCTGGCCCACGTGTAGTGTTCATGTTGGCAGAAATGATCAGCTATCCTAAGTTTGCCCTCTATTTGGAGAGCTCCATGTCTACTAAAGGCTCAACTTCCTCAGAGATGGGCTGGGAGGAGGAATGAGATAAGCACCAAGCCTCATAATAAATCCTAACAATGAAAATCAGAAACTAAAAAGCAAAACTCAACCACCAAGGCTAAAATAGGAGGAAATGCCCCAGGCCAAGAGTGAATAGAGCTACGAGTGGGAAGTATGACTGGTTTAAAGATACAGGGTTGGAAACCATCTGAGAATTACAAGTTTCTGGGCAGGAGCTGCTGGTCCTGCAATAAACCTTTCTCTGCTCAAAAGAAAAAAAAAAAAAAAAAGATGCAGGGTTCAGGTGAGCAGCAGACCCTCCTGAGGCCATTCTCCTGTGCCCTGGACCTTTATGCATGCTGAATCACACCCTCATCCCCTCACTGCCACTCGGATCTAAACTTCCTGGGTCCCTGGGCACCTCCTGCTCTAGGTGCCTGAACCTATCATCATACTTCTCACTTTGTGGTTCTGTGACCACCTGCTTACCTGACTGCACTCCTGAATAAACTATAAGCTTCTAAAGGGAAGAAGTCCTGCCTTTTTAACCTACCCACCCTGCCTTTGGCATCGTCTGGCACCACACACAATAAAGATTTCATGATCAAGATGTTACGTTGGTCATAAGCCCAAATTTCTCTTTCTGTATACCTAAAATGCTCAAGCTAAAATTGAGTATCAGGACTGTACCCAAACATCCTATACTTCTTCAAAGTAGATGACAAATCAATAATAATTCTGGGTCAAACCTGCCTTCCTGCAGTTTTCACAAAGTCACTCTAGTTCTGGTGCAAAGAAGTTTAGTTCAGGTCAGTCTCTCAGTTGTGTCCGACTCTTTGCAACCCCGTGAACCTCAGCACACCAGGCCTCCCTGTCCATCACCAACTCCTGGAGTCCACCCAAACCCATGTCCATCGAGTTGGTGATGCCATCCAACCATCTCACCCTCTGTCGTCCCCTTCTTCTCCTTCTCTCAATCTTTCCCAGCCTCAGGGTCTTTTCCAATGAACCAGCTCTTTGCATCAGGTGGCCAAAGTATTGGAGTTTAAGCTTCAACATCAGTCCCTCCAATCACCCAGGACTGATCTCCTTTAGGATGGACTGACTGGATCTCCTTGCAGTCCAAGGGACTCTTAAGAGTCTTCTCCATCACCACAGTTCAAAAGCATCAATTCTTCGGCGCTCAGCTTTCTTTATAGTCCAGCTCTCACATCCATACATGACCACTGGGAAACCCATAGCCTTGACTAGACGGACCTTTGGTGGCAAAGTAATGTCTCTGCTTTTTAATATGCTGTCTAGGTCGGTCATAACTTTCCTCTCAAGGATTAAGCGTCTTAAGAAGAGAGAACAAATCCTTGCCCCATTCTCTATGAGAACTCTTCAGGTATTTGAAATGAGCTGTCAAGTCTTCATGGCTTTTAATGTCCAGACTAAGCATATATACTTTCTTCAAAAATTAAGCATAAAATATGGCTTCATTTACTCTTTCATTCATTCAGCACATATTTTTGAGCATGTTCTCTGTATAAGACACTGTGCCAAGGGACAGTGGGCAGAAGAGAAGGCATGAACCAAACTCTGCTCTGCTGCTGCTGCTACTAACTCACTTCAGTTGTGTCCGACTCTGTGCGACCCCATAAACAGCAGCCCACCAGGCCCCCCTGTCCCTGGGATTCTCCAGGCAAGAACACTGGAGTGAGTTGCCATTTCCTTTTCTAATAAACTCTGTTTTAAAGAAGCCTAAAGACCATGCTAGTCATGCTAATCTTACTCTTTAAGAGTTTCTCTAAGTTGTCAGTTGTTGTTAGTCAGCCAGTAGTGTCCGGATTCTTTTGCAGTCCCATGGATTGGGGTTTTCCAGGCAAGAATACTGGAGTGGGTTGCCACTTCTTTTTTCCAGGGGATCTTCCCAACCCAAGGATTGAACTTACATCTCCTGTCTGCATTTCCTGCATTGCAGGCAGATTCTTTACTGCTGAGCTACTGGGGAAGACTTCCTTTTCAAATATGGTTTCCAGAATTTGACTTTATATTCCCCAGTGGTCTGACCAGTACAGAGTTCAGAACTATTACTTCATCATATGGACCCCGTGCTTCCCAGAACTTCTGATTATTCATATTTTTCTTAGGAAGTGCTCAGGACTTATAATGTAGTATGTGTTTGTGTGTGCACATGCATGCACATGCTCATGTATGTGATATAAGAAGATATTTGGCTAAATTTTTATAAGACTGTCTGTTCTTTGTGATTAAACCAGATATGTGGTTTTGGTATTTCTGGGATATTAATAAAACTTCAAGTCAAAAAGATTCTTATCCTGCCAAAAAAAACAAACAAAAAAAAACACAAAAAAACCCCAACAACCCACCACCCAACCCTTAGGAATAAACAGATTGTAATCTTCATATCAGACTGAAATCATAAGGTTGAACAACTTTTTTTTTTTTTTTTAAAGGACATTTCACACTGTCACTAATGGTTCTTTGTGATGTTTCTGAAAATAATTGGAAGAGAAGCATGGACCATCTGGCATGTGACTAAAGCTGTTTCTAATTATGAGGAGCTGTTGTCTTAAGCAGAGTAGACAGTGGGCTACCCTTGATGGCTCTTCTGTAATGATGCTTGCTCAGGACCTGGCAACCTCCGACCTTCACCTATTTAAGAATGTGGGGTGGGCCACCTCATTTTAGCTTCTGACCTGAATAACTTTGGTCCTTAAAATCCATCAGGCTTTGCGCCCCCTTTTTTTTTTTTTCCTTTTGGGGCTTTACTTTGAGACTGAAAATGTGAATTTTTTGGTCATGCTGTTTCCTGGGTACTTTCCGTATGTGCAGGAGACAGACTCACCAGAGCCTGGAAGGTCAACAGAATAGAAAGTGCTTCTCCTCTGTGACAACAGGGATAAATGTGGGAGAGCTCCATAAGACTTGGGTGGCCAGGAGAGCCAGGAATGATTCCAGAAAAAGCAGAGTGTGTGAGACTCATTCTGTCCTCTACGAAAAATAATTTGTAGAAGGCGTTGTGCTGAGCATTCATAAATTGGTAATTTCGCTGTTTAATATTTTCCAATCATTTTTCATGGCCTAACTGCTCTTTACGTGCCCAGTATTTATTAGGCACTGACTCTGTGCCAGGAACTTCAAACTTCAGAAATAACTAATATCCTAAGTGCTATGTTAAGAAGGATCTGCAGCTTTTTGTTCTCCCCCTAAGCCTCAGTGCATATATGATGCTTCACTCGTTGGCTGTGGGTGCTGGACCACAGTGACCACCAGTGCTCTGGTGAAACACAATTAAATGAAAATATTTTTGAAACTAACAAACGTTTTTTTCTGATTATAATGTTCCCACCAAAGAAATCCTTTGTTATATATTCTCACTAAATAAATTTAGCAAATAAAGATAAGTACAAAGTAGGAAATGAAAATCATCCTTTCTCCACTATGCAAAGATAAGCACTGATGAAAATGTGAGTGTCTGCTGCTGCTGCTGCTGCTAAGTCACTTCAGTCGTGTCCAACTCTGTGCGACCCCATAGATGGCAGCCCACCAGGTTCCCCTGTCCCTGGGATTCTCCAGGCAAGAACACTGGAGTGGGTTGACATTTCCTTCTCCAATGCATGAAAGTGAAAAGTGAAAGGGAAGTCGCTTAGTCATGTCTGACTCTTCGCGACCCCCTGGACTGCAGCCTACCAGGCTCTTCTGTCCATGGGATTTTCCAGGCAAGAGTACTGGAGTGGGGTGCCATTGCTTTCTCTGGTGGGTGTCTACACCTCAGCATTTATCTAGATCTGATTTTATTTTACAACAGTTTTCTAGCCTGCTTTTTAAATTACTTATTTTATCTTTTTAAATTTGATTGCAATTGGTCTTCGTTGCTGTGCTCAGGCTTTCTCTAGTTACAGCGAGTGGGGCCTGCTCTCTAGGCAGGACGCCTTTTTTGGGGCAAGGAGCATAGGCTGTAGGCGCGTGGGCTTCAGTAGTTGCATCATGGGTTCTAGAGAGCCAGGATAGCCTGCTTTTTAATGTAACAGTATATTGTGAACATTACTGCCAGCCACTGCTTTTTTCTTTCCCCACAATAAAACTGTAATAGCTGCATGATATTCCATTGTATCTATGTACCAAAATTGATCTATCTAGCTGTATATTCTCGGAGAAGGCAATGGCACCCCACTCCAGTGTTCTTGCCTGGAAAATCCCAGAGACGGTGGAGCCTGGTGGGCTGCCTTCTGTGGGGTCGCACAGAGTTGGACATGACTAAAGTGACTTAGCAGAAGCAGCAGCAGCTGTATATTATTGGGCTCTTGGAATGTTTGTCTTTTTCACACACAAACACACATGATAAATATTGTTATCTCTGACTCTATTCCTTTTTGCTCCATTCATAAATTTCCCATTTAATCCCTAGAAAAGACTGTCTGGATTAAAGAATAAGGCCCAAATTTAAACCTTTTGGAACATGCTTGCTTGCGTGCTAAGTAGCATGTACCTCTTTGTGATCCCATGGACTGTAGCCTGGCCAGGCTCCTCTGTCCATGGGTTTCTCCAGGCAAGAACATTGACGTGAGTTGCCATGCCCTCCTCCAAGGATCGTCCTGACTGGGGGATTGAACAGCGTCTCCCATGTCTCCTGCATTGGCAGGCAGGTTCTTTACCATCAGCACCACCTGGGAAGGCTGGAACATACATAGAGAAATTTTGGATTCTAACGAGTAAGGTTTTTGTTCCCAGCTCTAACCCAATTGTGTGATCTTGAGCTTAATTACCGTGTCTATAAAATAGCCAACATGATCCTACACCCCATTGTTTGCTTGGGCTTCTGGAAAATTCCCCATCTTTAGGAGAGCCAGAGGAAGAGACAGTCTCTCTCCCTGGACATAGTCATGGGCAAATGTCAGACTTGACCATGTTGCTGCAGTAGACGTATGACGTCCCCCACCCTAGCCTGAGAATTAAACTGAACACACTGTGCATAATGGGGAAGTGGGGCTGCAGCCCCTGAAGGGTCCGTCTTGAAGACCACCTGCCCTACCCGCTGAGACCCAGTTCCGGTCATGTACACTCTTGTAATCAGTCAACTTGAACTATAACCCTAATCCTGATTATCATCTTTTTATTTTCTTTCTTAATTATAGACAATGTTTTTTAAAGAATCTCTTATAGGTTTCTTTCCAGCTTCTTGTATCCTCCCTTTCCCAACTTTCCAAAATAATTATGTCCCAAGGGAATGTGTGACTGAAGACGATAGTGGCTAGGCCAGCAATTCAGAAATGACTCATTTAAATCTGCTGAGCTGGAGCAGCCCAACTCTGGCTTTCTGATTGGTTACAAAGTCAGATTTTTTTTTGCATTGGAAAGAAATATAGTGCTCAATAGGTCCTGATCTCGTGACCCATTTTGTAGATGAAAAAAACCAAGGTTTAGGCAGATATATAATAATTTGTTATGAAGTCCACGAGTGCTCCCCGGGCAGCAGCTGAGAGAGTCTTAACTGGAGTGTCTGTTTGACTCCTGCCACATTTCAGTTTGGAATTTAAGCAAAAACGGACCATAATTGATTCTTCACACCCTTTGTGTCCTGCCAAGTCAAACCATCCCAGTAGTAAGAACCCAAAGAGCAATGCTCCTATCCACACACTGGAAGTCCAGTCTTCTTTCAGTCCCTTACTAGAGATGTTTCCTAGAAATTCCTGGGGAGGGATCTCACAAGTAACCCAGACTTCTTTCTGCAGCTCTACAGTGCCTCGTTCTTGGTCTACACCTATTGTTGCCCATCGGCGACTTTGACTATTATTTCTCTGTGCTCCTGGGTCACAGTCCATGCTCCTGCCCAGGTGCCCCCAACATCATCTCTATTCAGTCCATGGGTCACGTCCACACTCTTCTGACTGTCCCTGGATGGCCAACTGCTCTGTTCTTCCTCCTCAGTCTTGCTTCTCATGGCTGCTCATTCTGACTGGGTTCCCCCCACAGAGCTGGAGCTCCAAGGGGCGGCTGTTACAGTCTTACTCAGCCTGATCCTCCACAGACAACATGTGCAGTCCGGGCCTGGGTTTTACCAGGGCTAGTTCCAACATAGTATCAAGCTGCATGGGATTTCATCTCTCTCCAGCATCCAGCTCGGCTAGCCTGCTTCTTCACATGTGGTGTTTCTCAGAAACCTCATTTCCAAATTACAGGGTGGGACTACAGCAGGAATTCTCAATGTAGGAAGAAAAGTTAAGGGTGGAGATTGGGCATCCATGAACTCTTGAAAATTGTAAGTTTCTTGCAACTCTTGAAAATGACAAGAAATCTTGTAAATTGTAAGTCAAAGTTTTGTGGAAAATAACATAGGATCAAAATCCTCTAATTTTTGTCAGAGTGTCAAAGAGGTCTGTGACCCTATAATGGTTGAGAAGCATTGGTCCCTAAACCAGCTGGTCTCTAAAGTTGTTTTGGTTTTAGTGTTCTCTGACCCCATGATTTACCAAAAACAAAATCATTCAGTGACTCTCACAAACTGTTCTATTACATTCCTAAGTGGGTACATGAGTTTATGCAAGAATTTTTAGCCTTAATTGCACTGTTGATGTTATATATTTTTAAGAGAATAACAAAGGATTAGGAGTTGAAGCTTTTATTAGCAAGATATTAGTGCTCTATCTTATAAAAGATATTTATTCTAACCTCAAGTATTATAAATATTAGATCTTTTTTTTCATAGAAAAAAGGTCTCTGAAACTATACTGACTGGAAGAACGGTAGGAAAAGGATGGTACCTAGAATTGCCTCCCTTTCCAACTGCTCTACCAAGAAGTAGAAGGCCAGGGAGAGGGTCTTCCTTCTTCTTCTGGGTATAGCTAGTCATTCCCCAGTCGACCCCTAGACTGCGTTTTCACATTAGTGAGGGGCACAGTCACCACTTTTATGGGAAGTTGTGATGACCTATGGCTGACATTGCCAATTGGTCAAATGATAAGGGGTGAGATATAGATGATTGTATAACCACAACTGGAAGACAGAAGCGGAAAAGTGACACAGAAATCTTCCTATACTACTAATACTAAAAACTAGAAACATTAGCATTAGCCCAGCCATTGGAAACATGATTTAAGTGTGACATTTAGAGGAACCTGTCAATTTTTCTTCAATTGTGGTAAGATACACATAACATCTGTCATCTTAACCATTTCCAAGTTTTCAGGAGTTTTAAGTCCATTCATGTTGTTGTGCAACCAATCTCCAGAAATTTTTGCATCTTGCAAAACTGAAACTATACATGACATCCTCATGACTTATTTATTTTATAACTGGAAATTTGAACCTTTTGACCCCCTTTGTTCATATGACTGAACTGTTGACTCATGCAGACAGCTTCACAGGCAAATGCTCTTGTTCACTGCAAGTCAAAACCCCACCTGCAGAGCCCACCAGGAGCTCTTCTTCTAAGGCACTACTAGACATGCCGACTCACAAGACTGCCGTGTCACATGGGGCACCATCTGACTAGCATGGGCCAGGATGCAGAGTGAGCCAGCCGCACACGTCTGGCATTCCTCTCCTGCAGGACCTAGCAGCTGACCACAAAACCATCCCTCTATTTCTGCAAGCTATTCTCCTCGGCCCCAGGAGAGACTCTGATGTAAAGCAGTGAGACTCACATCAGGAGGATATGGAAGCCACCCTGAATTGGAAGCTTGTGCTCCATACACTTAATATACTTTGGAAGAACCCCATGGGCATAGCTTCTATGGTCCCCAGAGTGTCATGCCAGTGATAAAATCACTGCCCTTAGGGGAACCCAGAAAAAGAGCTTCCAACCTGGAACTTACATTGTCCCAGTCTAGATACAGTTTACCAATCAGGGCCAACTTTTTACTTTCTTTTATTAGGTCTCCAGGGAACCGGTGCTAGGAAGTTTACCAAAATTGAATGTTCGGGCTAAAGGGGAAACACTTTTATCATGCTTTTAGTCAGTCCTTCAAATGGTTAAATGAAAATTTCTGGCAAAACATCTGGTTAAATTGAAAGGAGTCAGAATGACACACTGATACGAAGAACTATGAAAATCTGTCATCTCTTATTGGCTACAGTTCTGTTCCCCAACTCACAGACTGATAATGAAAGAGCTATAATTAGAAGCTCAGATGCCTGAAAACATGCCCATCAAACCTCACAGTCTTTCCTAAGAGAAGGAAGAGGTAGCATGTGGGAAGGGAAGGAAAAGGATGTTGATGATCTAGGAAGGAGGTAAGAGAGAAAGCAGAAGGCACCAGGCATGTTTTCCTGGTAGTGGCTGCTCCCCAGCAGCAAAGAGTAGCTCTTTGGGATGCTGGATGAGATTCCACAGGGGTAGGAAGGGGAATTAGGGCAGTAATTTGTGAACTCTCGCTCTTGCTAAAGAAGAGTCTCTTATCTTCAAAAGAGGAAAGTAATTAACTGTACTGTCATTCTGCAGGGGCTTTGAATTGCAAATAGACAAACTGTGGACCTCCTACGAGGTAGCAGTTCTGGGCTAGAACTTTACCCTAACTGTTTTACCCCCTATTGTTTGTAAGGTCAGCATCTGTGGGCAAAGTGGTATAGATACATGTCTCTATACCTCTTGCTCTTTTGCATATTAATACAGAAAGCTTTTCTGGATCTTCAATTATGACAGGGAGGTCATGACAAGAAAAACCTTAAAGATGGCTACAAAGTCACTGTCATGCTGGGAACATTAGATGAAGAAGAGGTTCTTGAGAAGCAGCTGATCCATGAGTGAGGGAAGAGCTGGTTTGACCGATGGAAGTGGGAGGTTTGGCCTGACTTAAGGAAGGCCCTCTGTGAACACTGAAGCCAGGAGAGGTTTCCCATTGGGCTGAACTCAAGAGTAGGGTCTGGAGAAAGTAAGCAAAGGGGCTCCTTCTCTGGCAGAAGGAACTCAGAGCAAGACCGCAAGTTTCTACTGAGATAAGGAAAAAGAAATAAGAAGGGACTTCCCTGGTGGTCCAGTGGTTAAAAATCTGCCTGCCAATGCAGAGGACATGGGTTTAATCCCTGGTCTGGGAAAATTCCACATGCCTCGAGGCAACTAAACCTGTGCTCCACAACTGCTGAAGCCTGCCATCTAGAGTCTGTGCTCTGCAGCAAAAGAAGCCATCACAGCAAGAAACCACGCACCTCAGCTAGAGAGTAGGCCCCACTCGCTGCAGCTAGAGAAAGTCTGCTCACAGCAGTGAAGACCCAGCACAGCCAAAAACAAACAAACATTAAAAAAAAAAACATTAAAAAGGAAGAAATAAGAAGTGATGTCTGTGTTGGGGAGGGATTGAATGGAGGAGGAGTGGCTTGGAACTTGAATAAGCCGGAATAGAGCTCTCATCCAGAAGGTCTTCATAAAGGAGCAAAGCTTCAGGAGGACAGTTTTCTTCTCTCTAACTCCAGGCTCTGGAAGCACTTAGCACTGGGTAAGTTTTTCAATACCACTGAACAATTATGGCCGTAAGGAAGGCTGCTGGATGCCTCACTATTGAGAAACCTATTTTCCCCAACTTTTCCAGACCATTCTGAATTTCTGACTCACGGCCAACGATGAACACTGATTTTTAGCTCAGAAAACGTGCTCACCCTAGGGATGGGAAGAGTCATAATGCATGAGATGGGCCCACAGGATCTTGGGAGGCAACAATAGATGTGACATTGAAAAGAGCAGAAATCTCCTTCCGTGTGTGTGGGGGGAGTGGGGGGTGAGGGGTGAG
>SJYC01129605.1:0-30707 GCA_006408675.1 Madoqua kirkii | reverse complement strand
TGAGGGGTGGGGGGCGGGCGGGGTGGCGGTGCATGCACACGTGCACATATCCTCCAGAGTTCTCTCTCAGGACCCAGATGTGTTTATTATTATTTTTTTAGCTTGGTGACATCTGGCAGCATTCAGTCTCTCCTTCAAGCTAAAAACTAAGGTGACCCTGTGTCACTAAATCGTCACCAGCTGTGTCGTGCTTGATGAAGTCAGTTATTAATATCAGACCTGAATGTTATTTATTAACCAAACACTGCTTATTAATAATTTACAGGTATGTGGTGAAGCTTCGAGTCAAGCCCCCAAAGACAGCGCCCTGGCAGCACAGAGTTTATGGGCTGTAACTAAGAGAATAACAATAGAATGGGAGCTGTGCCACCAGGACACAGAGGGAACAGACAGAGGGGAATGTAAACATGCAGGCCCTGGCCTAGCGCACTGTTCCATTTAAGCCTTTTACGATGGTGAGACAAAAGGGCTGGCAGGAACCTTTGAGGAAAGGAAGCAGTCAGTGTCAGAAGAAATCCAGATCTCTGAAAGTGAGGATGAAACCTACGTCTGCAGAATCAGGCAGTTAGTCCCTGTTTTACCCTCAGCTAACAGCCAGAGGGAACTTGGCTGGCAGGCCTCTCCTCGCTCCTGCCCCTGGAGCTCATCAGGGGTTGGGTCAAGCTCATTGGAGCTGTTCTCTCTAACTGCTATAGAATGTCACACCACGTGACATTCAAAGGGCATTTGAGAAGAGCTGTAGGTCAGCAAACCATCCTGCTCCTTCCCTTCACTCCTTTCTCTGCATTCCGAGAGTGATGGTGGAGACCAAAGGAAGGGTCCGTGGTGGCCTTATTCGAGGGAGAGGAACTGGGAGGGGCCACTTTTCAGAAACCTTGGTGGAAGGTACTAGCTACTTTGGTAGCAGTACTAGGAGACTGTCTCCCCAGAAATGTGGACTGAAATTACCCTGGGTTTGAGAACTCACCAGTGACAAAAGGAATCCTGGTTGAATAGAAGGAGGAGCCTAGAGCTTTGAAACACACACAAATTCATTCATACTGTGTATGTGTGTGCATGTACATTTGTCAACAGGTGCTCACAATCATGAAACCAGCTCATCTCACCAAACTATTCTTGCTTTTTATTTCTCAAAATTGCGGTAGAAACATTTGATCAGGGCAGGGAAAGAAAACAGAAAACAGAACCACATTAAGAAAAAAATAATCCCATCACAGGGAGAAACATTTAGTATTTTGCATCTGGCACTCCGGCTTTGGCAGATTGAAAGTTCTTTATGCTGTATTTCAAAATTGGGGTCCTACTTAATGTGCTGTTTTCTTTATGTTAACAATGTACTGTGGCCTGTTTTAAGTTAAGGATGTATTCTGAATGGGCCCCCACGTTCCCATGATTTTCAGCGCTGCTGTGGACCCAGTCAGACATTCAGGATAAATGCACTTACTTATAACCTTGGCTCAAGATATAAGTAGAACTGATTAGATCTGGACTTGTGCCCTACGACCCCCCAAACCCCAAGACATCAGTATCTTACTGAGCACTGGGGGCGAAGTGCGGGGCTGCCTGTGTGCTATCTTCCTTATGAGTGTTTCTGGGAGGAGTGACCATTTCCTCCTTTCTTGTAACTGGATTTGTTTTCTCTCTGCTCTGCTCATTTGCAGTCTATTATTTGCCAAGAACCCCCATGTGTGTTGTTTTAGCGTTTCTGAGTGGTTCAGAACCATAATGGGGAGGCGGGGAAGGATGGGGTTGCTTCACCCTTTAGGAAAACTACTAATGTCTCCTTCTTGGTGTCAGCCTGCAGGCATTCCCTGGGTCTGAAAAGCCACCCTCACTGCTCCAGAACTAGTGACAGAAAAAGCTTGGCTGTGGGGGTGAGGGTGGGGAGGCTGTGGGGCAGTGAGCCCTCCTCTTATCTGCTACCATTTAAAACATTCCGGAGGCAGGGAGGCAATTTGCTCAACCCTTCAACTCTGTGACCACACACATTCTCTAGAGATGCTGATTAGCTGCTAGGGGGGATAAATCTTCTTAGAAGAGTTAAAAAGATATTCTCAGTTTTCTTTGCTTTCCCTCCACTGATTTTCCACAAGAAGGTGTTTGTGGTCTCTGTAAACCAAGTCTCAGAATTTCCTTTGGGCTTCAGCTTTTTCCTCACAATCTCCCCTTGCTACTAAGAAATGCAGTTGCCCGAGGTGGCTTTTCTTTTCTTCCCTGGTCTAACTCCCTAGATAATCTGTGGGCCCCTGTCTCATGGGGGAGGAAGAGAGGAAGCGATGGCTCAAGTCCTTCATGGGGTCATTCTCTGACCCCGACAGTCCAGCCTACTCAGGCCTGGCGCTGGGGGTGGTGGATGAGGGGAGGCCCAAACTCCTGACAAGACCTGCTGAGAATTGTACATATACAGGACAGAAAACTGGAGGGCCTTTTCTTTTTCAGAATATTTCCCTGTTTTTTCTTCTTATTTTTTCCTCTGGTCAATAAACATAAGAAAGAGAAAATGACATTGTTTAAGCCTAGGGAAAGTGAGGAAAAGCAGGATGGAACCCATAACAGATATTAATGACCAACAACACATCACAGTTGATAATGCTCTATGGCTTACAAAGCAATTTCATATGCTTTACCTCAGCTTCTCACAGCCTGAAGACAACAGTGAACAGGCATTCTGGCATCTCAGTAACCACAGAGCAGGAACTGCAGGCCCTAGTGGATGCTGTGGCCTGTTACTCAGATGTGCCTGCAGGATGGAGGAACTCATTCCCCTGGCTGTGGGGAGTGCTGGCCACTGATGGCCACAGCTGAGTGCCTCAGTGGGAATTGTCCTCTGTGGGTGCCATCTGCCTCACCCGAGATTTCATTCCCTTCCCAGGCCCTTGCTTTGATTCTGAACAATTTTAAAAGGCCATTTCAGCTCCAGGATACCCTATAGGATCAGTTGCATTTGAGTTCAACAAATGGGATTTTATTTTTGTATTGCTTTATTGACTATGCCAAAGCCTTTGACTGTGTGGATCACAATAAACTGGAAAATTATATTTGATAATAATGTCTTAGTTTCAGGTATACAACAAAGTGATTCAGTTATACAAGTATCTATTCTTTTTCATATACCAGACCACCTTAGCTGCCTCCTGAGAAACCTATAGGCAACAGTTAGAACCAGACATACAACAACGGAACTGGTTCAAAATTGGGAAAGGAGTACATCAAGGTTTATATGGTCACCCTGCTTATTTAAATTCTATGAAGAGTACATCATGTGAAATGCCAGACTGGATGAAGCACAAGCTGGAATCAAGAGTGCCAGGAGGAATTTCAACAACCTCAAATATGTAGATGATACCAGTCTAATGGCAGAAAGTGAAGAGGACTAAAGAACCTCTTGATGAAGGTGAAAGAGGAGAGTGAAAAAGCTGGCTTAAAACTCAACATTCATAAAACTAAGATCATTCCATCCAGTTCCATCACTTCATGGCAAACAAATGGGGAAAAAACAGAAACAGTGACAGATTTGATATTCTTGGACTCCAAAATCACTATAGACAGTGACTGGAGCCATGAAATTAAAAGATGCTTGGTCCTTGGGGGAAGAAAAAAAAAAAACTATGACAAACCTAGATAGCGTATTAAAAAGCAGAGGTCTATATAGTCAAAGCTATGGTTTTTCCAGTAGTCATGTATGGATCTGAGAGTTGGATCACAAAGAAGGCTGAGTGTGGAAGAAGAATTGATGCTTTCAAACTGTGTTGCTGGAGAAGACTCTTGAGAGTCCCTTGGACTGCAAGGAGATCAAACCAGTCAATCCTAAAGGAAATCAACCATGAATATTCATTGGAAGGACAGATGCTGAAGCTGAAACTCCAATACTGTGACCACATGATGCAAAGAGCCAGGTCATTGGAAAAGATCCTGATTCTGGGAAAGATTGAAGGCAAGAGGAGAAGGGAGTGACAGAGGATGAGATGGTTGGATGGGATCACTGACTCAATGGACATGCGTTTGAACAAACTCTGGGAGATAGCAAAGGACAGGGAAGCCTGGGGTGCTGTAGTCCATGGAGTCACAAAGAGTCAGAAACAACTTAGCAACTGAACAACAATTCTTTTTCAAATTGGTTTTCCCTTTGGATTATCACAGATTATTGAGCAGAGTTCCCTGTGCTATTTTTGCTAACATGTAAAATCAGGAAACAGGAATTCTCTGGTGATCCAGTGGTTAAGATTCCTCACTTTCACTGAAAGGGCCTGGGTTCAACCCCTGGTCAGGAAACTAAGATCCTGCAAGCCTCAGGGCATGGGCAAAAAAAAAAATTAGTTCCCACTTGAAATGGCAACCCACTCCAGTATTCTTGCCTAGAGAATCCCATGGACAGAGGAGCCTGGGCTATAGTCCATGGGGTTGCAAAGAGATAGACATGTCTAAGCAACTAACACTTTCACTTTTCTCAGTATAAAAGATCTGGCAACACTGGGCCAGCATTTTTGTATGATCATACTCAGCTGGAGTTGGAGGGCAGGGCAGAGGCTGCCCATTCTAGTGCCCACCTATTGTGCCTCCAAGGACACTCAAGTTTATCACTCCTGTGAATGATCCTAGTAGCAAGCATAAGGCCTCAAATTATTTCCACTCCTTAGTACACAGCAGATACTCCTAAGACTTCTCTTAATATTATACATTGGTGTCTTCTCATATGATATTTGTTCTATTAAAGACTTCCTCAGTGGTCAGGCCAAGTTCCTGGATGATGCAGAAACTGGCCTGCAAGCAGCCTACAGGGCGCTATGCAAGAGCCTCTAGGAAGTCACACATTCCCACTGTATCTCCTGGTAAATACATTCTGTTCCCTCCTGACCTCACAGGCCTGTGATGACGGTCAAATAAGACAAAAATATGACAGTGCTTTTAGTGAGAACGTCAGGGACTTTCCTGGTGGTCCAGTGGTTAGGGATCCATCTGCCAATACTGGGGACATGGGTTTGATTCCTGGTCCAGGAGGATCCCACATGCTGCAGGGCAACTGGACCCACGCTCTGCAACTACGGAGCCAGCAGTCTAGAGCCCTTGAGCTGCAACTAGAGGAGCCACTGAAACGAGAAGGCCACTCACTGCAGCTAGAGAGTAGGCCCACTTGCCACAACTAAAGAGAGCCTGTGCATAGTAACAAAGACCCATAACAGTCAAAAATAAATGCTTTTAAAGAGAACCTCAAATGTCTGATTTTATTATTCTCTTCACTATCTGCGGTAGGCCCCTCATCTCCACTCTCCTTAAAAGACACCTAACACATGAGGGCTGGCCAAGGAGGACAGGGCAAAGACAGGCACCATCTGATGTGTCCTCATTCTGGCCTGAAGCATTTCTGTTCCACAACCCGTATCTCTTTTAGCCCTCACAGTATGACGTTTTTCCCATTTCACAGCATGGGAAACTGAGGCTCAAAGAGGATACAGTGCCAGGCAGTCAGACCTCCCTAGTGGGTGCTCTGAACCTCCACCCTCGTGCATGCTCAGAAGCTCAGTCATGTTTAACTCTTTGGGAACCCCATGGACTGTAGCCCACCAGGCTCCTAGTCCATGTGATTTCCCAGGCAAGAATACTGGGGTGGGTTTGCCATTTCCTTCTCTAGGGGCTCTTCCCCACCCCGGGATCAAATCCATGTCTCCTACCTTGCAGGTGGATTCTTTACCACTGAGCCACCTGAGAAGCCAGAACCTCCACCCCAGAGGAGGAAAAAACAGGTATGCCTCTAGACAGGCATCCAGCACTGCAGCAGCTCACGGGTGTACTCTGCTCGTCCAAGGCGTGTAATCAATCGCTTTAGCAAACCCTCAAAAAGGTGTTTGGGGGTTGTTTGGTTCCTCTGGGAAATCTAGCAGGCTCCACGCCCTGGGGAGAAACGGGGTTCCCTTACGATGGTTCCCCAAAGGGAAGGAGTACTATGTGGCGTAGACCGAGGGGGGCGCGAAGAGGGGGAGGCGAGGGCGGGAGCCAGGCCATTAAGTCACGATGTGGCTTCAGCAACCCTCTCCGCGCGGCCTCGCAGTCCCCAACTGTGACCTGAAGTCTGCGCTGCGCGGGAAGCTGGGGACCGTACCTGAATGTCCTCGATCATGTCGGGAGTGAAGAGCTCGCGGCTCAGCAGGGCGTCCCAAAGCGAGGCAACCTGCAGCTCGCTGACCAGCGGCAGCCGACACCGCCGCAGGAGCAGCCGGTCAGCCTCGTCCATGGCGGTCAGACGGCAGGGACCCCTGTAGCCTCTGTCCGCTTCCGGGCTGCGGCCGCCGCGCCCCGCCCTCTCCCCAGGACCTGCCCCCGCGTTGCGCCCCGCCCCCATTCGCCCACGCCCCCGGAGTCCAACCGCCCCCAGGAACACCTCCTTGTCACTGCACCGCTCCCAGGCCCCGCCACCCCGCTACATCCAGACTATTCAGCTTCGTCCCCGGCGCCCCACCACACCTCTGGAGCCCGAACCTCCCCAGGACACACCCCCGCGCCGTTGTCGGGGACTCCTAGCCAGGATTCTCTAGCACTTTGCTTTCTGATGGCGCAGTGGTAAAGAAAACGCCTGCCAATACAGGAGACCCAGGTTCCATCCCTAGACTGGGAAGATCCCCTGGAGAAGGAAACAGCAACACACTCCAGCATTCTTGCCTGAAAAATTCCATGGACAGAGGAGTCTGGTGGGCTACAGCCCATGGGGTCTCCAAGAGATAAAGAGGCACGCACCATTCATAAACTCTCGGGGCGGGGGCGGGGGGTGGTCATATTTCTACTAAGAAGGTCGTGCCTGGAGCCGTGGTCTGTCCCGCTCCAGGGCATCGTACCCCTCTAGCTCTGTCCGCAGTGAAACTGATTGTCCTTTAGCATGCCGAGATCTCCTTGTTTACTGTGTTTACTGTTCCAAACTTGTCCGATCCAACCAAGCCCACCGTACAGTATTCCATTCCCTTCTTCCCTCCCACCCTAGCACCTCCCACAAGGAAAAAAAACGACCAGAAATCTTGTCCTCTGACTTACCAGTTTGTACGGCTCATTTCCTCATTTTAAAAATTGCTCATACGTCAACTATATTTCAATATTTTAAAAAACCTTCTCACGGACAACATAAAAATATGAAAAAAAAATCGCTGTTTGTTGAGCAATTGCTAAGCCCCAGCATTGTGCAAGCCATTTTACACTGTTTTATCTAATTTCTCCCAGACTACAATCCTACAGGGAGATGAGATTCTTTTCCCCTATTTTTCAGACATGGACGCTGGGGCTCTAGGAAGTGAAGTCACCATTCAAGATCACAGAGGTAGTAGTGGTAGAGGTTTAAATCCCAACCCAACTCAAAGTCCACTCGCAACTGGGATTCTACTTTAGAATATATTCTCTTGAGCAACTAAACTCAACCCTATTCACTCATTTATTCCACGAATATTTACTGAGATCCTATCTATGCCAAGGTCTGTAGAGGCACCAAGAATATAGAGGTGAACAAAAGAGGCTTTAAAAGTCCTGCTTTTAGGTGCTTATATTCCAGTAGGAGGAGACAGGTGATAAACAGCATTAATAAATGAAAGATATAGTATGTTAGATAATGATAAATGCAAAGGAAATAAAGCGTAAATAAGCAAGGCAGGAGAATATGAAATCTTCATATCCCCAAGGAATCTATGTCATTGGCTCACGGAAAGCTTATCACATTTATTTGTGCCTCTCCCCCGTCGCCCTCCCCACCAAACATCACCACATACATATCCTTTTCCCGTGGTTAGGACAGGATCTAGCCACGTTAAAGTGGGAATCGCTTTTTTTGGAATATAGGATTAAGTGACCTGGATTCTAAGCCTTAGGCAAGTCTCTACCCCTCTCTGGGCTTCAGTCTCCTCCATCAGGATACGGAGGAGTTGAACTAGAAACGATCCCTAAGGTCCCTTCCAACTCTGACGCTCTCGGAGTCTAAGAATAGGGTTAAAGAGACTAGGGAACAGCGAAAGCTTCCCCACCCTAGCAACTGCTGCTAGACAAGGGCCATCTCCTGGTAGAGGTGGAAACTCCTCCCTGAATTGGGGAGGTTTTTGGCATCCCATCATGCATCGCAACTTTGCCTCTCTAGGAGGCACGTTTCGGCCTCCTTGGTCACCACCTTCCCTTTGGATCCTGCTGGAGAGCGCTCCTCGTTCCTATGGCAACCGTGCCAGGTCCACGCGCAGACGGCGGGTGGCAAGGGTCAAAACAGATTCACAAAGTAGAAGACCTCGACTTGTTCTGTTTTCGCCTTTGGTGCGCCGGGCCTTTAAGTATCACGTGATTACCCTCCGGCTCGTCCCTTCTCTTTCCCCTCCCCAGGCCCCGGCGATCGCTGGTGTGGACCCGAGGCTCCCGGCCCGGCGGACTAACTGGAGCACGGACGCTGCAGCCGGTTAGCCGGTACCCTTTCCCGGTAACTCCTTCCCGGCGTGACGCGCGGAGCCGCGGACGCGGCGGGGCCGGGCAGGCTCAGGGATCTCCAGTCAGCTCTTCCTCGTTCCGGGTCCCCGCTGGGCCCGGGGAGAACCCGGAGCCGATAGGGCCAGACCCAGGGCTCTCGGGGGCGGCGAGGGATGCGGCTGTCTTCTGGAGGGTTGCGACGTTCGGCGGGAGCTCGAGGCGGGGCTCAGACCTAAGCATGTCTCTGGGAGCGTCTGCCTGGTCCTAGGGATACTGCCCGAGGGCGATACCTACCTGTTGGGCAGGTTGTTTCCTGTCCTGAGGCTGGCATGGTCGAGCTGTCAGCAAAAGAACACAGCGCCCCGGCACTTGAGCTCTCTAAGTGGAGGCGACTGACACAGTTGAATAAGGCACTGGTTGCACTGCATGGTAGAAAGAATAATGGTAATAAATACCGCTTATTGGCTGCTGACCCCGTGCTCAGTAAATCCTTTACCGTCTGACTCCCATGTCGAGCCTTTCAAGGTGGTATTATTTTCACCCATTTTATGAAGGAGGACACAGGCTTAGCAAGTTTTAAGTAGTTTGTCCAAGGTCATAAAGCAATGGAGGACAGATCCCAATGTTAGTTTGATTCCAGAGTCTATGTGCTTAACTAATAGCTACACCGCCTTCTCAGTTTTTAGTTTCATGTGTGTATTTTGTACGACAGAATAGGTTATAGGTTGCCTTAACAAATAAGAAGCATCTTTTTGTTTTAGAGTTTTATTCGGCATGCTTTCAGTCCTAAACAGTGGCCATCAGATTAGAGGTAGCATTTAGACTTCCATTTGTCAGAATCCACACTGTTACAGCTTTGCCTCCCTTAAGTAAGATATCACATTAGATGTCTGATCCTTAAGATGTTAGTGATTGTGAGAAACCAAGATAAATATGAGGCTTCCCGGATGGCCCAGATGTTGAAGAATCTGCCTGCGATGCGATATACCTGGGTTCCATCCCTTGGTTGGGAAGAACCCTGGAGAATTCCATGGACTGTATAGTCCATGGGGTCGCAGAGTTGGACAGGACTGAGCAACTTTCACACACAAGATAAATATGACCTTTGAAAAATCATTGTATGATATCACAAGATCCTGGAGTGTAAATATGTCCGTGCAATGGAGCACTACCTTGTTAACTTGAAAGGGTTACTTCCAAAATCCACGGTAAATTCAGTCACTACCCTCAGTGGAGATGGAGCTTTAACATTTGAAGACCATACCTGGTCTACAGTCTTTGCCATTAATGCCCCTCTGATGGCAAACTAAAACTCTTCTCACTACTTTTTCTCATCTGAGGTCTCCACTTATAATTACAGTATCGCTAATGATTAAAGACAGCTTCCTGTTTTCTTGTTTGAATGGACATGGTGACAAAGAAGAGAATTGAGGCATGTGAAGTTGTAATTCCAGTTTTATTTTAGAGTATTTCACTTTCATCCTTGTACTTGTTTAACTCCCAAGAACATCACAACTGTCTTATTTTGTAGATTTGCATATAGTAAATCTTAGGATTTCATGAATTTATTTAGCAAGTGCTCAGTAAAGGGATTCTCTAATCACATATTTAGGTTTAAACTATTATTGTCAGATAACTTCCCCGTTGGTCCAGTGGTTAAGGCTCTATGCTTCCTTTACATGGGATGCATGTTCCATCCCTGGTTAGGGAGCTGAGATCCTACATACTGTGTGATGTGGACAAAGAAATTTTTTTAATATATAAAGATTAAACTGTTACTGTCATAATATGTGAAATAGTATGTTAGAGATGTATTTGCCTAGATTTCCCTATGTATGTTTTCTTGCGTTTGCTTATTATTTCTTCATCTCATTTTTCAGTCATTTCTAAAGCTTTTCTAATCCAAGGATTTTGGAGAGTTGCTATCCTATTGCTCGTCTCTTCGTCTGTAATAGTTCTTATCTGTGATTTTCAAAAGTAGTAGCAAGGGTGTTCATTTAAGAAAGTGGGATCAGACAGCTTGGTACTTTTCCTGTAAAATTCTTTTGTTTTGTTTTTCATCTATACATCTTATGCCTTTACATAAAAAGTCAGACTGTCCAGATTTCTACCACTGAAACTTATTGCCTCTTCAATCATTTCAGCTCTGGAAAGGAAGAGAAATGGAAGTGAAAAAGTTGAGCATTTCCTGGCAATTCTTGATAGTTCTGGTTCTGATCCTGCAAATTCTGTCTGCGTTGGATTTTGACCCATACAGAGTCCTAGGGGTCAGCCGAACAGCCAGTCAGGCTGATATTAAAAAGGCTTATAAGAAGCTCGCCCGGGAATGGTAGGTGAAACAAAGAAATAGAAGTTTAAAATAAGCTAAGCAGTTTTAGCAGGAGAATGAAGCCTAAATTATGGTTAGCTTTTATTTGTCTCTGTTTCTTTGTTCATTAAATATATATGTTTGTCTAACATACTATATATGGGAGAACGTATATTCATGTTATTCTATAATTTTTTAGAATCCAAAGCCCAGTTACTATGAAACCCCTTTTAAGAATTCTTTGGCTTAAAGAATTGCCTTGATACTATTTGCTTATTTAATATTAAAGTAAGTAGGAGGGAACTTTAATTGATAAATACATTTTAGTATATATTATATAAATTATATGTATATATATAATAAATATATAATCAACAATAGATAAGCTGCCTTTCTGATGATACGTTATTCATAAAGTAACTCTTCATGAGTATCATTGCTAAAGGGAACACTACCCAGTCCTATTCTCTAGATTATTAATTTCTAAGGTTTAAAAAATAATTTTATAGTAAGAGCTTTTTGCTCTCAATTTAAAGAGACTATTCAGGAACTGAGTACATTACTTTAAAAAATTGTCATATAGAAAAGTCTTAATTTTTACCTGTAGATGTTGTACATGCTAGGGAATATGCCAGTGTTTGTGATTTAGCAGGAAAGCAATGAATTTAAAGCTAATTTTGGACAAACATGATCAGTGCCTTGGGCATGACAGAGTAGAAACGATGGATTATATAGCTGGAGGGGAGCCATGGGGAAGGAAGGGACAGTGAAGACACTGGTGACAAAAGGTGGGTGAACCAACCAAGTAAGGAGAGAGTTAGAGATGGGACCAGCTGCGTGCTAGGCTCCAGGTTCTATACTGTTTTATCTCATTTAAGCCTTATTACCCTCATAAGGGCAGATACTGCTGTCCCTGTTTCTTGGGTGAACAACTAGGCTCAGAGTTGGGAAGTCTGTATTACCTTTTGGTTCCATAGGTTGACCTTCTACACCAGCAGGTTTATTGCTGTTTTGTTTTTTAATCACTTGCCCGTCTGGGCAGAAGTGAGAGTGAGTGGGTTAGTCTGGGTGGGTAGGAAGTTAACTCAGCAGCAAAGCTGCCAAGTGCAGATGACAACACAGGCTGTGCCTGACTTTGCCTGATACCATTATTCTTCAGTGAAAAGTGCATCTTAGTATCCAGTTGGTGGTGGTAAAGGGGAAACGTAGTTTAAAATATAGTTTTGAATGTCTTGAATACCTAACCATTTTAGACCATATTCATATCATGAGATGCCCAGAACTGGATACTAAGAATGAAGTCTCTGATTGTGCATGGCCTCTCCAGGGACTCTACAGCAAAGTTACTTTCTTTACTACATCATTTCAGTCTCCTGCCTCTTTGCATTTAAAGCAAAATACATGAATCTGTGATTAATTCATAAGGTAGCAACATTCTTTTCAACAAGGTATAGCCTTTGACAAAATTTTAAAAGCAAAAATGGTAGCTTGTTTTTATTGATCCTATTTAAATGTATAGCTTTGACTTTTCTGTCTTCCAGAGCTGAAAAAGTTGTTATAATATTAATTAAATGAATCATATGCTTCACTTCCTTAATTAGATTCTCTTTAGGAGTATTATGTCACCGTACATATAAATAAACTTCATCTAGTGAAAATCTAAAATTTTACTTTACCCTTATATTTTCACTGTACTATTATTTTCTGCATTTTAGTCTCTGGTAATATTTTATCATTGAAACTGTTTCATTTCATAGTGGTTTCATATCCACTTGGCCCTCAAACAGCATGAGTTTGAACTGTGCAGTTCATCTAAGCCCCCATGTTGTTCAGGGGTCACTTGTACACTGAAAAATAGCAGTTTCCTTGTTTGACTTTTCATAATGAGCTACTCCATGGGGAATGGTTAATTACTGAATTTGATTTGCAGCTTTCCTCTGCTGTTTTATCACTTAATAGTATTTCTTACCCTGCTCAGGGTTTCCCTGGTGGCTCAGTGGTAAAAAGTCTTCCTGCAGTACAGGAGATGCAGGTTCTATCCCTGGGTCGAGAAGATCCCTTGGAGTAGGGGGGCTGCCTACTCCAGTTTTCTTGCCTGGAGAATCGCTTGAACAGAGGAGCTAGTTGGGCTACAATCTATGGGGCTGCAAAAAGTCAAACACATCTGAGTGATTAACATTTACCCTGTTCAAGAGCTTTCTCTTTGCTTGGTAAAACCATTTTAAATTCCTTTTTAATCTCAGAAAAATGACATTTCTCTCCCAATAATTGTTTTATCATAAATACTTTCCTGTGTCACCTACATTGGCAAAATAACTCCTCCAATCCAAGAAAAAGGCATCATAAAATTTGATTTGAAGCAAATGGGTACAACATGGTCAGTCCCCTAAACAGTAAATCGATTTGTCTGATACTTTATTATTTTTTTCTATCTTTGTTTTATTCCCTTAAAGGTAGCACCTTCGTTTTTTATTCCCTATTGGTAGATGCTCAATGGATACCAAATACAAATTTTTCTTTACTTTGAAATTTTAAAGTTGCATATAGTATTGTGGACTTTCCTGGTGGCTCAGACAGTAAAGAATGTGCCTGCAGTGTAGGAGACTGAGGTTCAGTCCCTGGGTCAGGAAGATCCCCTGGAGAAGGGAATGGCAACCCACTCCAGTATTCTTGCCTGGAGAATTCTATGGACAGAGGAACCTGGCGGGCTACAGTCCATGGGGTCACAAAGAGTCAGACAGGACTGAGTGACTAACACTGCCACTTTCATTATATTGTAGTCTGAAATATTGCTTATACACTGAACATAGCATCGGATGGTGCTTTCCTAGAGGTGAATTTATCCTTTTCTAAATGTTTTCAACTTTGCGGTATTTTCCCATAATCAGGAAAATATTCCTTATATGCTAAAATGGTCTTGTGGTTTCCTGCCTGTCTTTGGGCCTTGGCTTCCTCTGTTTCAGGATCTGTGGTTTTAATCCAGCCCCCAATAGTCTCTCTTCGGTTCAATCTCCTTAAAAGTTCCTTCTTCCCTTTTCCCCCGCCTACCGAGTTCTGTATGTTAAATCTGTATTTGTGCAGTTGCATGATTTTTATCCTCTTAGCCTTCAGCCTGAGTTTGAATATTGAAAGCGCTTTTCTTTTTTCTTTGGTCACCTGGAAGCATATTCTGGAACCACCATCTTGTTTCCTTAAATCATTATTTTCATCACATTTAGCTGAGTTTTTTTCCCACTAATATTCATAACAAGATTAAATACTCACGGGAGGAGCGATGTTTAAATTCACCAGCCAACAATTTGAAGTTCCTTTAGTTTTACAGAAGTCAGAATATTATAATTCAGATATGTTCCTGCTAGAATAAGTTGGTCAAGTTGTAAATTTTTTTATTCAAATATGCTTGGTACTGTTTTTAGTAGTCATTTGCTTCCCAGTGGATTGTTCCTCTTTTCCGGAACCTTTGCTAGAAGAAATTTACTAGAAGTTAGCAGTAGTGATTATTTAAAAAATAAGCTCTGTAATAGAATCTCTTAATAAAATGAACATTGAAAAATCTGTTGGTATAAAACACTGATTTAGATGTTAGAGAGTTCTAAGGAAGTAAAACCCAGTCCCTACTTTCTAAGACTTTAAAATCACCAAAGCTGAAACTGGTAAATGTAAGAATATTACAGAATAATATATGACAGCAAGATAGATACAGTTAATTGCAGCTGTGTATAATAGCAAATGTTAGTTCCAATATTAGTTGAAATCACTTTTCATAAACTGTAGACTTTCCTCACATTTTTAAAACATGTGACCTTGAAATCATTATCCATTTGTAAATAAAAGGCAGTGAGGCAGAATGGAATAACCAGGATTATATTGAAAATTAAAACGTTCTAATTTGAACATCAGCAACAAGATACCATTTGGAACATGGTTATTGCAAATTCATGGAGTATCCTAAAAACTGCTTTGTCCACCTGAGTTGTCAGAAGAAACACCTACATTGATATCATTCTAACACTGGGATGAAATCCTGCCATCCTGGGAAAAGAAGTTGGTTCTTACTAATAAGTGACCTTAGCCTTGGGCTCCAGCAGTGTTGAAGAGCAGTGTAAGGACAGATATACATTCCACCCTTCCTCAGGGAAAGCCTGGAACGCTATCTGGTGCTTTGAAAATGTGCCTGGCTAAAGCACTGTGGGACGAAATTGCCTGTTTCACAGTTTCATTTACTGTAGTCACGTGAAGCAACTAATTGCTTCTCCCACTTATTTTTAAGGAACTGTTCTAGCAAAATTGCCCTTCCATTTGCCTCTAACATAGTGAACTCTGTGTACAAGGATGTTAATTAACCATGTGTAAAACATTAAATCCACCGTCACCACCTGCCCATTTGTGTTTCAGGCATCAGATGTGTATAAGAGACAGGTCCAGATTTCTACCACTGAAACTTATTGCCTCTTCAATCATTTCAGCTCTGGAAAGGAAGAGAAATGGAAGTGAAAAAGTTGAGCATTTCCTGGCAATTCTTGATAGTTCTGGTTCTGATCCTGCAAATTCTGTCTGCGTTGGATTTTGACCCATACAGAGTCCTAGGGGTCAGCCGAACAGCCAGTCAGGCTGATATTAAAAAGGCTTATAAGAAGCTCGCCCGGGAATGGTAGGTGAAACAAAGAAAACTGACAAAAACAAAGATCCTGGAGCAGAAGACAAGTTCATTCAAATTAGCAAGGCGTACGAGGTATCGTGACAAACTTTATGATGCATCTATTGGCTTTTGTAAAATTGATCTTAGATGATCCATTTTGTAAAGTCCTCTTGGAAGGGGTATGTTCCCCATGCCCTTGACCCAGTCTAAATAGTGGTAGAGACAGCATTTTTGACCACATCCAGTTTGTTAAAACCAGTGCCTACACACTCTGCTCTTGGAGAAACTGCCCTATTTTAAAGGCTTTAATTGGAATTTTAGAGTAACCCTGAATGTCTACTTTCTTATGTTACATGCTCAGTTTGGCAGCACAGGAAATTCGGGTTTGATCCCTGAGTCGAGAAGATTCCCTGGAAGAGGAAACAGCAACTCACTCCAGTATTCTTGCCTGGACGATCCCATGGACACAAGGAGCCTGGTGGCCTACAGTCCATGGGGTTGCCAAGAGTTGAACATGACTTAGTGACTGATCACATATACATACTAGAAACTTACATTAAAGAAACACAGACCAGTTTGCCTGTATTTATTAAAGTGACTCAAGGTTACAAATACATTTAAACACGAGGTTTTTAGCAGTTTTCCACCATATCAGCTTAAGTAAGTTCATGTGGAATATGTAAGAAAGAGAAGTCCATGGTTTCCTGATTTGTGTTAAGGTAATGCTCTTTAACAGAAAGTGCTTAGCTCACAGAATGATGCCTCATCCTAAAATAGGTCATTGAATTAGACTTCAGAGTTATTTCTCAGTAAGAGTCAGCTAACATACAATCACAGAATTCAACCCTATGGCTACTTTTTGGTGTTCACAACTTTTCATACACTCGTTTGAATGAATTATTCCAACTTAGATGATACGACTAAGTCAACATTCTCATGGCTGAGTCCTAATGTCAAAGTTATGTTAAATTTAAGACGTCCCTGCGTATCCAGTGTTAGGATTTCGCACTCTCACTACCAGGTGCCTGAGTTCAGTCCCTAATCAGATAACTAAGATCCAACAAGCCCCACGGCACAGCAAAAAAAAAAAAAAGTTTTCTGATTTATTGATGTGTTTAGTATTATGATAGTTCAGAATCTTTAAAGCCAAGATGAGCCTGAGTAGCTAGCTACACAGTTGAAGTAGTTTGGTCTTGAAATACTTAATTTTTCTATTAAGAGTTTCACAGTATGTTGAGTGACTGCATTTAAAATATCAAATTGTGTTGTATCTTTACATTTATTTTCTTCCTTTATCTTCAGAGGTGTTTACAGGAAAGTCCTTTGTGTGGCCCTTTTTTTTGCTGTTTTGTTTTCTGGATTTCTTATTTTCTTCCCCTTTCTTTGTAGATTCTTTCCAATGAGGAAAAGAGGTCGCATTACGACCACTATGGAGATGCTGGGGAGAGCCACGGCTTCCAGAAGCAGCAGCAGCCGCAAGAACATCGCTTCCGCCACTTCCACGAGAATTTTTATTTCGACGAATCTTTTTTTCAGTTTCCTTTTCATTCCGAACGGCGGGACTCAATCGATGAGAAGTATTTATTGCACTTTTCACACTATGTGAATGAAGTGGTTCCAGACAGCTTCAAGAAACCCTACCTCATTAAGATCACCTCAGACTGGTGCTTCAGCTGTATCCACATTGAGCCTATCTGGAAAGAAGTAGTTCAAGAACTCGAAGGTTTGGGTAAGAGCATTTTATTCCTTGGAAGACATTTATGTAAGAGAAGGTGACTTTTATGTCTCTGGAATTTCTTGGGATATTGGAGAGAAGGAACAGTTAGTGTGATTTCTCTTCAGAAATTCATGGTGACTGGAGTTTTCTGGGGACACATTTTCAGAGGGGAAATGGGTAAGCCACTTTCATTCGACATTACTAACCTGAAGTCTGGATAGTCTCCTGACGTCTATTTGAGGGCCTAATATGGAGGAGAAACTTCAAAATTATTGGTTGAACAGAGCAGCTCTCAAGTACCAGTCTTCATGCTGGTAGGTTATCCTTACAGTATTTGTAAGTTCACTCTGTATATTAATTTGCTAGGGGAGCCATAACAAAATACACAGACAGGGTGGCTGAAATAGCAGAAATTTATTTTCTTATAGTTCTGAAGGTTAAAAGTTCAAGATCGAGGTGTCAACAGGTTTGCTATCTTGTGAAGCCTGTCTTATTGGCTTGCAGGTAGCTAACTTCGTCTGTGTCTGTGTGTTTGGGTCTGGTATCTCATACTCTCTTTCTGTGACCCTGTGTTTAGTCACTCGTCATGTCCAACTCTTTGCAACCTCGTGGACTATAGCCCATCAGGCTCCTCTGTCCATGGGATTCTCCAGGCAAGAATACTGGAGTGGGTTACCATGCCCTCCTCCAAGGGATCTTCCCAACCCAGGGATGGAACTCAAGTCTCCCTCAAGTCCCATTTTAACTTGGTTACCCCTTTAAAGGCCCCATCTCCAAATATAATCACATTCAGAAGTACTGGGGATTAGAGGGTCAACCTGTGCGTTTTGGGGGCAAATAGCTCCGCCTGTAACAAATAATATTCTAATTGGCGTAGGTTACCACTCTCCATCACAGATTAGCCTTTCTTTTGTTCAGAGATATCACTTAGCCCCAGGAGAATTTTAGTTATCTGGGGAGGGTATTTATTTTAATAACTTATAAAAGTTGGAATTACTGAATTAAATGTGTGTCTTTTGTAGGCATTAGCAGGCCTACTTATATATATATATATATATATATTTTTTTTTTTTGGCTGCACAGTATGGCTTGTGGGATCTTAGTTTCCCAATCAGGGATAGAACCCACAACCCCTGTATTGGAAGCCCAGAATCTTAACTACTGAACCACCAGGGAAGGTCCAGGTCTTTGTTTTCTTTTCAACATCGATTTATTTGGCTGTGTTGGATCTTAATTGCAGCTCTCGGGCTTTTCATTGCAGCACAAAGGCTCCAGAACATGTAAGCTCAGTAGTTGCAATGCACAGTCTTAGTTGCTCCATGCCATTTGAGATCTTAGTCCCCTGACCTGTGTCCCCTGCATTGGAAGGCAGATTCTTAACCACCAGGGAAGTCATTGGCATAATGGTTCCCAGCCTTTTTGGTACCAGGGACTAGTTTCGTGGCAGACAGTTTTTCCTATAGACTGAGAGAAGAAGCGAGGATAGTTTCAGGATGGTCAAGGGCATTACATTTATTGTGCACTTTTGAGCTTGTTTTCCTGCAACTGGAGTATCCCATCTGGAGGTGGTGGGAAAGCAGTGGGGAGCGATTGTTCATACAGATGAAGCTTCGCTTGCTTGCTCACCCACTGCTCACCTCCTGCTGTGCAGCCTGGTTCCTAACAGGCCACAAATCGATGCCAGTTGATACCAGTCCATGGCCTGGGGATTGGGAACCCCTGCCCTAGCAGACCTATTCTTGAATAACTAGAAAGGGACTAACAACCAGAGGGGCTGAGAGGCCCAGGTTGCTCTGGAGAACATGCACCACTGAAAGTCACCAGTTCAGTTATTCTGAAACAGAACATTTCAGCCTGGTGTTCAGAGGCACTCAGGTGCTCAGCTATGCCATAATGCTTTCCTGCGATGGAATCAAGAAGTTCTTAGAAGTTGAGGAACATGTGATTTAGCACGTAGTCTCACATATGGTGAGCAGCAGATTTTTGCTGTGGTGCGTGATGAATAAATGAGGGGCCCAGGTCAGCTGTCAGATTGGACAGCTTCTTCAGCACACAACACAGTCACACTTTGTGCCATGTGGGGTGATGTGCTGGAAACCATTTAACCTCTTCAGTCCAGGAGCTGACCTTAAGATCCCATAGCAGAACATAGACACAGGACCCATTGCATAATTTAGAATGGTAATGCATGTACACCAAGGTCAGATCAGAGCCAACAGGTAAACTTACACAACGTGAGACAGCATAGCACAGTGATCACTGTCATGACCACATGCCTTGGAGTCAGATGCACCAGTTTTCAGATCACAGATTTGTTGTTTATAACACTTTGTGTCCTTGGACAGATTACTTAGCCTCAGTTTCTTCAGCTCTAAATTGGAGTTATAATGTCAAACCAACAGGATTGTTATGAATATTAAATGAGAAAAGCATATAAGTGCCTGATACATATTGAATACTTAAAGGTCCATCTAGTCAAGGCTATGGTTTTTCCAGTAGTCATGTATGGGTGTGAGAGTTGGACTATAAAGAAAGCTGAGCACAGAAGAATTCATGCTTTTGAACTGTGGTGTTGAAGAAGACTCTTGAGAGTCTCTTGGACTGCAAGGAGATCCAACCAGTCCATCCTTAAGGAAATCAGTCCTGGGTGTTCTTTGAAAGGACTGATGTTGAAGCTGAAACTCCAATATTTTGGCCACCTGATGTGAAGAGCCAACTCATTTGAAAAGACCATGATGCTGGGAAAGATTGAAGGCAGGAGGAGAAGGGGACAACAGAGGATGAGATGGTTAGGTGGCATCACCGATCAATGGACATGAGTTTAGGTAAACTCCGGGAGTTGGTGATAGACAGGGAAACCTGGCGTGCTGCAGTTCATGGGATCACAGAGTCGGACACGACTGAGCGACTAAACTGAACTGAACTGAATCAATGAGCTTTAGAGAATTTTTGATTAACTGAGTTTTCTGGCTTACCAGCATTAAATTTTTGAAAGCACCTATTTTGCAAATTCCTTTTAAAAAATCTATTCTAAATGTTAGTTTTCTACAGCTCACAGACTATAAAGCACTGGGTTTTTCCTTATTTTTAGCCAAGTCTTGAAAGATGATTAGAAGTTGTGTACTCAGTCACTTAATCATGTCCAGCTCTTCATGACCCCCATGAACTACAGCCCGCCAGGCTCCTCTGCCCATGGGATTTTCCAGGCAAGAATACTGGAGTGGGGTACCATTTCCTCCTCTAGGGGATCTTCCCAACCCAGGGACTGAACCTGTGTCTTTTGCATCTTCTGCATGGGCAGACTCATATTCTTTACAACTAGTGCCACCTGACCGGACAGGAAGTGAAGGAGTAGCATTCAGGCAGGAGGAAACAATGCAGACAGGGAAGCAAAGAGCCAGCAACGAGGGGTGACTGAGTGCAGATGAGAGGGGAGAAAGCAGGAGGAGCAACCTGGGAGTCAGGTGGTAAGAAGCCTTCAAGTCCAGACCAAGGAAGCTAGCCTTTACTTTATAGTATGTAATAGAGCCAAGAATGGTCCTATCAGATCTGTGCTTTAGAAAGCTAACAGTTCAAGCTGCATGAAGTACAAACTAAAGAAAGTGAGAATAGAGGCAACAAGGTTACCAGTCCTGGCAAGGCAGCAACCATTGGCCTGAGCTCAGTCAGTAGGAACAGAGGGGGAACAGGTGAGAGGGGGTCAAAATGGACTCTGCATTCTCACTTGAGCTACTGGGTGGGCAGAGGATACAGGGAAGGATTGAACGGGAGAAGTTGTTCTGAGTAATGATTGTGGTTTGGACTACCAAGTGTGATGACATGACACTAATAATATAAGCATAATAATCATAGCGAAAGATTGTTTCACAAAAAGACACCAGGATTCTTGGCCTCCAGAGGAGGAGAATTCAATCCGACACCAGAGACAAGGCTTGATCGCTCAGAGCTTTGTGTAATAAAGTTTTATTAAAGTATAAAGGAGATAGAGAAAGCTTCTGACATAGGCATCAGAAGCGGGCCGAAAGAGTACCGCCTTGCCAGTGTTAGCAATAGAATTATATACTGTCTAATTAGTTATTACAGTGAATGAAAAGAATGTCTGGAGGTTGTAAGGACCTCACTAGACCTACTCCCATAGTTTACATTTTAAGATAATAGGATTAGCCAGAAAGTTTTTTCCAGAGACTGTCCTCAAGCAGGATACATTATTGTTATATAATCCTATGGAATGTAGAGGGACAAAAAAGTTTGTCCTTTCTTCCTCCTTGAGAATTCCAGACCCCTCTCCCCTTGGGGACCCCTAGACTTCTTATCAACCTGCCTAGGAAATGACTGTCAATAGCTTGTATTATTACTGTATGCCAAGGACTAATGTAAGTGTCAACTCATAAACAACTCTTTGAGGAGAGACTCGGCTCGCTTTGGTACCTCTTCCAAGGTCCCACAGCTGGTACATGGCAGAGCTGGGATTCAAACCCAGGGAGACTGGCTCTGTAATCCATGCGGTGAACATGATGCTCTACTGCTTTTCAGGGTCCTTAAATCTGTGATGATTGAAGGTCTTGCCATCCTTTGGGATTGTTGTGCTCTATAATCCTAAATTAAAAATTAGAAATTTTTAAATCATGAAATTAAAAAACATTTGCTTCTTGGAAGGAAGTCTACAACAAACCTAGACAGCATATTAAAAAGCAGAGCCATTACTTTGCCAACAAAGGTGCATATAGTCAAAAGCTATAGTTTTTCCAGTAGTCATGTACAGATGTGAGAGTTGAAACATAAAGAAGGCTGAGCACCAAAGAATTGATGCTTTTGAATTGTGATACTGGAGAAGACTCCTGAGAGTCCTTTGGACAGCTTAGAGATCAAATGAGTCAGTTCTGAAAGAAATCAACCCTGAATATTCATTGAAGGCTTGATGGTAAAACTGAAGCTCCAATACTTTGGCCACCTGATGTGAAGAACCAACTCATTTGAAAAGACCCTAATGTGGGAAAAGATTGAAGGCAAAAGAAAAAGGGGGTGGCAGAGGATAAGATGGTTAGATAGCATCACTGACTCAATGGGCATGAGTTTGAGCAAACTTCAGGAGATGGTAGAGGATAGCATGGGTCACAAAGAGTCAGACATGACTTAAAAACTGAACAACAAATAATCCTAATAAGTCAGGACTCAAAATGACAAGGATGGAAGAAAATGGATTTGGATTCATAGAAGTAATGTTTAAGAGTATTTAATCTGTTCCTGCACTTTATCTCCCAAGTCCCCTAGAAAGCAGGTTTTGACTAAATGTATTAGACAGTTTAGTTTTCCTCTTTGGAATATTCAGATTCATTGCAGATCCCTAACACTCAAGTTCCACTTGGTTACAGTTAAACTGAGATGAGATCCGACAATATCCACGGCCCCTCCCTGTCCAAGCAAGGCAGTGTTATCCTTTAAGACAGTTACTGCAGAAAATGTTTCTATTCCAAGTTGACAGAAAAAGCAGACAGTCCTAAAGATTAACTGTAATCTAGGGAAGCCTGGACATTATCTCAAAATAACATAAAATGCCTGAATTGCAGTAAATGAAGGAAATGAAACAGTTCCACCCAGAGTGGAATCTACAGTCATGCTGTTTGGTAATAACTAGTGTGCAAAAGGAGACCACGTTTATAGACAGCCATGCTGTGGAGGAAGGTCCAGAAATAGCTCTGCCCTTGACCTTGAGGATGTTACTCTCACTGGGAAAACAGATACTCAGGAAATTTACAGCAGCCTCACACATACAAGTACAGAATAGTACAGTACTATAGGATTAAGTAGAAAATGATAAGGAATTCATTCCATGTTCTCATTTAAGACATTTGTCTTAGGAATTGCCTGGCGATTCAGTGGTTAGGACTTGGCACTTTCACTGCCAAGGCCCAGGTTCAGTGTCTGGCCAGGGAACTAAGATCCTACAAGCCACATGGCACAGCCAAAAAAAAAAAAACAAAACTGTTTTCTTAATGGACCAAGTACTATATTACACTAAAAAATCTTTTTGTTTGCTTGTTTTGTTTTTTAGCATTTTACTTATTTTGCATTATTCTAAATACTTTAGATTGTCTTTATTCCCAGAGTAACCCAGTGAAAGAGAGACTATGATTATGCCTGTTTTACAGATGAGGAAAGCGAGACTCAGGAAAGTTAAGGAACAAGTGAGGTCACATTGTTCATAACCCACAGTGTTAAGGTATGGACCCAAAAGTCTAACCCCAGAGTTCACCCTTAACCACTGTGCTGCACTGTTCAGAAATAAGTAAAACCTAGTCCTTACACCCAGGAAGTCCACGTAAGAGACAGACCTGAATCACCGCGGCATACACAGTGCGTCCTGGGAGGTGCCAACAATTACCAGGGTATCAAGGAGGTTGGTGTCTTGAAATCAGATAATTTCTCTCTTTCAAGGAGTTATTCCTAAAAATAGCCAAGTGTATGACTTCTTTTGTGTAGGAAAAAGGTTCTGCTTAGATACTGGTTAAAGTTTGTTTTTATTTTCTCCTACTGAAACTCCATGTTCTTGATTTTATGTTATTTCACATCATTTTTCATCTTAGTAGTTTATTGACAGATTTGTATTTAGCCAGATTTGACAGTGTCGTGTTCTTCCAGTTGGCTCTGTACCATCCCTTTAGGCATATGGAAAAGCTGAAAGATGAATATCTGTATGCAAGAGAGAGGGAGATGAGAGAATTTCCCTTAAAGATAGGATACATATTTAAGATGGCATAATAAAAGCAAATATAATTTGATGCCTCAAAGTAGAGATCTTTAGTGCTTGATGGAAAAAAACACTCTCTTACAAACTCAGAAAGAGGAGAGAGTATTTATATTTTAATTCCCCAGGATCTGCAGATTAGCCAGAAACATCGATCCATAGAAAAACCAAATGGTTCTGAAAAAAAGTCACATCCGCTTTGCCTTTCTTTTAAATTTGCAACTCAGATTTGTCTAGAGACTGTGTGTCCTTGTCATCCAGCCAGGTTATGCTGACTCAAGATAAGAATAGATGAGCTGTACTTCTGTAGGCCCAGCTGCGCTTGCTTTATGAACCCAGAACTTTGGAGTATAGAGAGTTTGAAGGCAAGAGGAGGAGTCATAAAAACCGTGTTGTGCACTGCGATTCAGAAACGCTAAGTCACCACCAGTCATCACTGTCATTCCCCAGCCTGAATCTCAGGGAGAAAACAGTGCTGCCAACTTTTCTGACTTTTCCTTCCCAGCTTGGATGGGGAGCAAGGGAAGGATTAGGGTCTGGACTTCAGAGAATTTTGAAATTCCTGTTAAATTCTTAAATATCTTTTCAGGAGGAAAAAAAGCCACAACTTTAACTATCAAATGTATATCATTCTTTATTCTGTTCTAATTTATGTGATAATTAATCTATAGGAAAGAAGTAGCATTATTCCAGAATTTAGAAATGGGATGATAATATTAGGAATTGAAATGCTTTGTAGAAATGATCCAAAGAAATAGCCTTTATAGGCTGAGAAAGGCTACAATGAAGGTGATGTAGGTAATTCCAAGAACTCAGTGATAATTTTAAGTAAGAGAAATGAAACCGATCAGTTGTATTCTGTTTTAACCAGAAAAAAGCTATATTGATGGGAGTATAGGAACGTTGTGGGGAAGATGACATAAAGAGTGAGAGTGTGACATGGTTCATCCCACTCCGTGCATGAGAGAGTTTTGTGGAGGTTATACTTCCACTCCACTGAGAGGCAGTCTGTAGATCAGACTTCATATGGTCTAGATGAAATAATGCTTGATAATAATAGCTATAATTATATATATTGCAATATATATTGCAATATTCCAGGCTCTGGGCTAGGTTCTTTTTTATATTGCCTTAACCAAAAAGTTTGTTTGGGTTCCTCATAACATCTTGTAGAAAAACCAAAGTGAACTATTTGGCCAACCCAGTGTATCATTTAATCCTCACAACAATTTATCGTCATTCTTCAAATAAGGAAACTGAGGATAGAGACATTAAATGACTTGCCTAAGATTGCACACCTAATGGGTAGCAGAGCTGGGATTTGAGTGTGCTTCTGACTTTGAATACTTTATTCATTTACTTATTTTTAGAAAATTGAATGACTACTAAGTGGCAGGAACTATTCCAGATACTGAGGATTATAAAGCAGGAAACAAAATGCCCCAAGCCCCTACATGCATAGAACTTGTATTCTAGTGAAGGGACACAAAGAAATAAAGAAAATATACAATCTGTCAGCTGGTTGGTAGAGTATGATTTAAAAAAACTGGGCTCTAGGGAATGCCAGGGTGAGAGTCTTCAGTTTTAAATCAGGAAGCAATAAGTCTTCCCTGGGTGGTCCAGTGGTTAAGACTCTTTGCTTCCACTGCAGGGAACATGGATTTGATTCCTAGTTGGGAAACTAAGATCCCACATGCTTCATGATGCAGCCAAAAAAAAAAAAAAAATCCAGCAGAAGAGGAAGATCTCACTGAGCAGGCATCCTGCAGGGGATGAGCTTCAAGAATATCGGAGGGGAGAGCAGGGTAAACAGCAATCTCAAAATCTCTTCAGTTTCCTTTGCTCTCCTAAGACCTGCATCTCCTGTCCTGATTCTGGGCCCACCAGCCACCATTCTGATTACTGATTCTAGTCCCAAAGTCTGGCAGGGAGCCCCTCTGAATAGTTACTGGAAAGGCATATTTCCAGAATCAGTTTAATATGGTGGCTTCTGGCCTATATAGCAGTCCCTGGTAAGGTCATTGGTGGTGAGTCCATCTCTAAGAATTTGATCCCTCCAGCATTCAGAACCTAGTGGTAGAACCTACTGGGGACAGGAAGGAACCAGGCTTTGCAGTCAGCTGCAGGTCAGCTTTGAACCAGGGTTCAAATCTTGGTCCTACTTTACACTGTGATTCCAGGAAGGTTTCCTCAGCCTCTCCAAGTGCCAGCTTGCTCATCCTTGAAGATGACAATACTTACCATTCAGGGTTTGCTGGTGTGAACAGTGATAACATCTTTAAAGCTGTAGGCATGCTACCTAACTTGGAAAGGGCTCAAGACATGCCAAGTAGGCTGAAGGGGATCCTGCATGTGAGGAGAGGAGTTTTCAACATGGGAGCCGCTCAGCCTCATTGAGAAGTTGGTGAAGGAGTCAGCTACTCAGATGTCCAGAGATGCACTCTCCAGGCAGAAGGACCAGCCAGTGCTGAAGCCAAAGGCAGGAACCGGGCAGTGTGTTTCAAGAAGAGCAGGGATACTAGGGGCTGGAGTAAGTGAGCATGAGCAGTGGGAGAGGAAGGGGGCCAATGGCCAAATCACAGAGGGTCTTGTCAGCCTTGGTGAAGACTGACTTTTATTCTGAGTGAAATGGAGAATCTGTGCCAAATTTGGGCAGAGGAATGACATGATCTATTGTTTATGTTTTAGAAGGGACTGTCTGGCCACCATACTGAGGACAGAAAGTGTAGGGGGACAAGGAGAAACAAGACATCATTGAGGAGGTTATTACAGCAGCTTGGGAGAGAGAGAGAAAGATGACTGAGAGACAGGGTACAGTGCAAGTGGAGAAAAAGATGAGCTTCAAGAATATCGGAGGGGAGAGCAGGGTAAACAGCAATCTCAAAATCTCTTCAGTTTCCTTTGCTCTCCTAAGACCTGCATCTCCTGTCCTGATTCTGGGCCCACCAGCCACCATTCTGATTACTGATTCTAGTCCCAAAGTCTGGCAGGGAGCCCCTCTGAATAGTTACTGGAAAGGCATATTTCCAGAATCAGTTTAATATGGTGGCTTCTGGCCTATATAGCAGTCCCTGGTAAGGTCATTGGTGGTGAGTCCATCTCTAAGAATTTGATCCCTCCAGCATTCAGAACCTAGTGGTAGAACCTACTGGGGACAGGAAGGAACCAGGCTTTGCAGTCAGCTGCAGGTCAGCTTTGAACCAGGGTTCAAATCTTGGTCCTACTTTACACTGTGATTCCAGGAAGGTTTCCTCAGCCTCTCCAAGTGCCAGCTTGCTCATCCTTGAAGATGACAATACTTACCATTCAGGGTTTGCTGGTGTGAACAGTGATAACATCTTTAAAGCTGTAGGCATGCTACCTAACTTGGAAAGGGCTCAAGACATGCCAAGTAGGCTGAAGGGGATCCTGCATGTGAGGAGAGGAGTTTTCAACATGGGAGCCGCTCAGCCTCATTGAGAAGTTGGTGAAGGAGTCAGCTACTCAGATGTCCAGAGATGCACTCTCCAGGCAGAAGGACCAGCCAGTGCTGAAGCCAAAGGCAGGAACCGGGCAGTGTGTTTCAAGAAGAGCAGGGATACTAGGGGCTGGAGTAAGTGAGCATGAGCAGTGGGAGAGGAAGGGGGCCAATGGCCAAATCACAGAGGGTCTTGTCAGCCTTGGTGAAGACTGACTTTTATTCTGAGTGAAATGGAGAATCTGTGCCAAATTTGGGCAGAGGAATGACATGATCTATTGTTTATGTTTTAGAAGGGACTGTCTGGCCACCATACTGAGGACAGAAAGTGTAGGGGGAAAGGAGAAACAAGACATCATTGAGGAGGTTATTACAGCAGCTTGGGAGAGAGAGAGAAAGATGACTGAGAGACAGGGTACAGTGCAAGTGGAGAAAAACAGTTGAATTCCCCCTGTCTTTTGAAGACAGAACCAACTGGACTTGCTGACAGACTGGATGTGGGGTGTGAGAGATGAGAGGAGTCAAAGATGACCCTTAAGAGGAAAGTCCTGAGTAACAGGAACCACCATCGATGGCAATGGTGAAAGCCTGGGCGGATCAGGTTTGACAAAGAGGATGAGGGGTTTGTTTTTGAAACGTAGAAGTCTGTTAGACAACCCAGGGAAAAAAGAATATTTACTGGCTATTAACATTTAATGTATCTCCAATGTTTAGCAAAAGATCTAGCCCTCCAAATATATTGTTTAAATGAAAGACAAGAAAAGTTATTCAAACACTAAGTGTAATAGGTATCAGATGATCCCATTTTATGTGCAGACAAACACGCATACACACTTTATTTGTATAAGAAAAGATACAAACAAATACCAAAATATTCACGGTAGTCATATGGGATAGGGCCTAATGATTTTTACCTAATCTCTCTCTTTGAGAATCTGTATAACATCTCTATAAAATAAAAGGGAGACATGCCCTGAAGAGTGAGAAGACTGATTCTAGCTTATCAACAAATCCTAGGGTTTTTTCAACCATTGCCAAATCGATGAACCCTTGAATTGTTTACAGATGGTGTCCTTTATGAATAGGACCATTGTGGACAGGTTGTTCTTTTCTTTTGAAGTATTTCTTCTTGATCTACTCCCCAAATTAGAAACAACAGACTAAAAGATAAAAAGATTTGTAGCTCTTCTTAAACATTGCCAGATGGCTTTGTAGAAAAGTTGAACCAATTTAGAATTCCAACAGTGGAGGGATGCTAGACAGTCTGTCGGGAAAGATGTCCCCTCCTACTAAGTCAGGATTTCAGTTTCACACCAGAAAATTACTTAGCAACACTTTTTTACCTGCCACAGGGGCATAAAAGCCTTCATGAAGGTCTTTTGTATTTTTCAGGCGTAGGAATTGGCGTGGTCCACGCTGGGTACGAGCGACGCCTGGCCCATCACCTGGGAGCACACAGCACACCCTCGATCCTAGGAATCATAAATGGGAAGATCTCCTTCTTCCACAATGCAGTTGTCCGCGAGAACCTGCGGCAGTTTGTAGAGAGTCTGCTTCCAGGGAACTTGGTGGAGAAAGTAAGTATGTGGCTTAGAAGCAGTAAGCGCCTAGGATTGCTGGCTGCTCTGAACTCAATCCACGGTCATCCTCAGACCTGAGTTTCATTTTGAGCAGGACAAGATAAATGCTAATTAATTGCTCAGACTAAATTATTTAAATGAAGTCTGCTATAGGCTGAAAATTGAAATAGGTGAAGTAGAGAGACTGAAAGGATTATCCCTGTTACCACCACTGGGAAGACTGATGCTGTCATAGGAAGTCGCTCAGTCATGTCCTACTCTTGGCGAACCCATGGACTGTAGTCTGCCTGGCTCCTCCATCCATGGGATCCCCAGGCAAGAATACTGGAGTGGATTGGCATTTCCTTCTGACCCAAGGATAGAACCCAGGTCTCCTGCATTGCAGGCAGACTCTTTACTGTCCGAGCCACCAGGAAATCTTCCCTTCCCTTCCTATCATAGGAATCTGAGCCTAAAATGAAAGTGCGTCTTATTTTCTCAACAGAAAGTTAGATCACAGCATAGGATGAAGAGTTTCTTTCCAGCTTCATGCATTTGTTCATTTGAAGGTACTCTTCTTAAGAGAGTATTCAAATTAAGTTCTATTTGGTTATATATTTAAGGATCCTAGCTATTGAAAGCACTAGATTCCATGAAATCAGATGTTATTTTTGGAACTTTCAAAGCACATATGATGCAACAGTATGAATAAATTTCACAAACAAAAGACTGAGCTAGAGAAGCTAGGCACAAGGAGTTCATACAAGCTAAACTATGATTTTTACATTTAAGAAGCATTTTTCCCTCAGTTTCTTAGGTTAGAAAGGATTCTTATTTTGCTTTACTTGAAAATGATTCATATGTATACCTGTGGCTGATTCATGTTGATGTTGGCAGAAAACAACAAAATTTTGTATAGCAATTATCCTTCAATTAAAAAATAAATAAAATTTTTAAAAAGAAAATGATTTTTGATTTAATAATACCAAAAAGAGTTAAACACCCAGCTGTTTCCATCCTATTTCTACACAGTCTATCCAACCGGGATCATTTCCCACAAAAGAAACATTTATTGGAGTTAGCTTGAAATTGTCAGAGTGCACTGTAGCCTCCTAAAACCGTGACAGGCTGTCTTGGTAGGTCCTCAGACCTTTCAAATACCTGTTGTATGCTGGGCACTATGCTAAGTACTGAGGATACTTCTCAAGAAGCTCCCAGTCTAATGGGGGACTGTTTCCATCCCACATGCAGAGTGTCCATCCTAGAGACCTGAGAAAGGCTTCCTGGCAGAAGTGACCCCTGTACTGAGTTTGCTGGGTGAGGAAAGTGAAGTAAGGAATGAGTTCCAGGCAGGCAGAGGTCTGGACCATGAGATAGCCTGCTTTGTATGAAATAGTCATTAGTGAGTGGGAGAGGACAGGCTAAAGCAGTCAGTGGGGAAGGAACCGGGGAATCTCACCATGAGCGTCTCCTTTAAAGAGGCTTGGCCTGCAGGTGATAGAGCCACTGAAAGAGGCTGAGCAGTGGAGTGAAGTGATCAGACTGAAGTTCTGTGCAGATCATTCTGGGAGCACAGTTGAAAGATAAATTTTGACCTATGATAAAAATTTTGTAGAAAGTAATTTACTCATGTTTTTGTTTTCTCAGGATTATTTTAAGACATAAACAGGGTAGCACATAAGTATCAATTCAGACTAACACAACATTGGAAAGAAGTTATACTGTAATTTAAAAATTTTTTTAAAGGTAGCAATTCAGATGGCAGTGAATGAAATTATGTAATATATAGGTGGGGTGGGCCCACTTATTTTTATTTAAGTCATTTTGAAAAAGCAATTATTTCATTTCTTAAACTAAAAAGTCA